>JXCR01069949.1:6661-17807 GCA_002079205.1 Phalaenopsis hybrid cultivar
TATATATATATATATATATATATATATATTAAATTCTAAATTTTAATTTTAAAATCTTATTTTTGAAAGAAAAATAGCCGACACTAACCATCCCATCAAAAAGTCTTGATTTTATTTGTAAATCAATAAAATTATTTTACAATGAATCGCTAAGCCAAATGGCATCTACCACATCCTTATTGGAGTACAATTTTTAAGAGACCATAGAAATGTATTTGATATGATTAGTAATTTATAGCTTATCTTAAAATTTTCACCTTTTAACAAACTATTGCATAGAATGAATTACTAGTTTCTTTAAGCATGATCATACTAATCTAGGGGGTCTTGAAAGTATTTAGGAGGGGGATTTAACGAGAAAATGGTGGAGTAGCGAGGGAATAAAAATGTGTGGTTAGCAAGGCTTGGAAAGGCTATAAGGTGATCGGCGGCTGCATTCTGCTGGGGGACAGCAGGTTCAACATCGTCGTCGTCTGTTCCGACTGCAAATAGATATCCAATGGCGATTCAACAAGGTACAAGCGGCTGGACAGTGAACCGGAAGGGATAAATGGAAGTTACCTGCTACAGTATCTTGGACCGGTGCTCAGCTGAAAAATCAAGTCGGATGGCAATACAGAGATATATGGGCGGGAGCACACGTTCCAAAACAAGATACAGATACAACACTTACAAAAAGAAATGATACAGCACTACGGAGAGCAAAATTCTGAGAAAACACTTCTTAATTCACAAATCAAAAACTAAAACTTCAAAACTCTATTACAGCAAATATAAAGTCTCTCAATAGAAAAAATCATAATTGGAAAATAAAAAATAAGGAAAGGACTAGAAAGGAAGAAAATGAAACAATGAAATTGGGAGAAAATACAAGAAAAAAAGAAATTGGACCTCTCAATCCCACCTCCCGAAATCGCGGGAGTATCATGATCCTGCGATATTGACAGGATAAGACGCCCAGCATCATTATCCCTGGGTAGAAGTTTCATCTTCTTCCCAAAAAGCTTCTAGAATCAAACTATTATCACCATAATAAAGTCATCGCATTGTTGTGTCTGAGCCAATCTCACTGCAAAGTCTATGCTAGCATCTATTTTAGACAACTCCAAAATGCATACATCCTTCCACAATCTATCCTAACAAAATAAAAAACCATCATTATTTGGCACAACTTGAGCTAGAACTGCACATAGACAAACGCTCTGGTGAACCAAGTTTCAAGAATTAAAAAATGTAACATGTTTTCCCACACCTCATACTCAGCTGGGTGGATCTGATAAAAAAGCATGTATGAAAAACTAAATCTGGAATGAAATATATTACATGTTGGATCACTCTCAACGCTAAACATCGAACAGGTAAACTGTCAGTCATGATGTCTAGCAATTCCTTCAATATGAACTGTCTCACTATCTTCTGGAAAAATAGATGTTAATCCAATTGGAGTCTCCCTCATGGGCTCAGCTTGAATTACTAGCATCTATTTCTTGTCGGCTCGAAGTTGATGCTAATCTCTGATGTCATCAACCTCTCTTGCGTCATGGTCTACTTTTTCAACTACTCCCTGCTTAGTGAAAGAGATCATACTCTTATTGGAAATCCAATGAACTGTGCTAAAAACCGTGGCACTTAGAGCAATTCCTCCAACAAGGGTTATCATTTTTTAGGTATGGGCTCTTTAGACTCACTATCTTCTAGAATAACCAATGTCAATTTAACTGAAGGCGCTCTCAATTGGCTCAGCTTGAATCAATAACATCTCTTTCTTGTTTGCTCGAAGTTGAGACTAATCTTTAAAGTTTTCATCCTCTCCTGTGTCATTGTCAATTTCCTCAACTGATACCTGCTCAGTGAAAGAAATCACTCTCATTTGGGAATTTGATGAACTATGCCCAAGACCATGACACCTGACGTACTTTTTGGCTCAAGATGAATTAGAGTGCTAGTTGGATCCACATGTTCTCTACTCTGAACCAGTTTCTCGTCTGGTTGGGTTGGCTTGGGTGCTGCAATGAGTGTATTCTTGCAGTCTAATTTGATGGTTGAAACCTGTTTGAATGGTGGTGTGGACTTGTGCCCAAAAGCACAGCACTTGGCGCACATTTTGGCTGAGATGAACTTGAGAGTGTTGGTTGGATCCACATATTCTCCATTATGAACTAGTTTCTCCTCTGGTTGGGTTGGCTCAGGTGTTTTCAATGGGCGTATTCTTGCTACCTAGTCTGATGAACGAAATCTATTTGAAGGGTAGTGTGGACATTATAGTACCGTGTTATCTTTCCACCTTCAGGAATAAGGTCTGAACATCTTGTAATATCCACTAAGACTGCAACTGTATCACATTGACAATGAACGATTTCAATCCCCTCAGGTATCAAACTATAGTGTTCTCCTCGGGCTCCAATAGCCCACACTTCGCTATGGTGTCCTCCACAGTCTCCACTAGCCCACACTTCAACATAAGTTGCTCGAAGTAAATTGCGTACTCCTCCATAGAAGAATCTCTCTGGACACAGCTGTGTTGTCGCTCCACCTTAAGAGCTAAGGTCTGAACATTGTCCAACAAGACTGTAACTGTACCATATTACCAATGGGCAACCTCAATTCCCTCAGGTATTGATCTATGGTGTTCTCCTCGAGCTCCACTATTTCACACTTTACTATGATATTCTTTATGGGCTTCACCAGCCCACACTTCAACATACGTTGCTCTAACTCAAATGTGTACTCATCTACAGAAGAATCTCTCTGGTGCAGGTATTGGAGTCTAAAAAACATATCCTATCAATAATGTAGAGGAAGAAATTTGCGCTGCATCTCTCGTTTCATCTTAGACAAGGTAGTAATTTTACCCTTTCCTTCCTGCAGTTTATGATGCTTTAGGCTCTCCCACCACAATGAAGTATCTTTCCTAAGCTTGATGGCTATCAATTTAACTCTCATCCTAAGAAACATCTTTGTACTAAAAATTTGATCCATCATTTGAAGCCACAGGATAAACTCATCTGGCTCCATGGAACTGTCGAAATTAGATAAATCTACCTTTACTCCATTATATTGGCTTCTCCCTTAATATTCCATGTCGAGTAGAGATCATGATCTTCTTCACTGGAAACTAAATGGTGGAATGGATTCACGTCCTCCTCTTGATCTAACGAGTCACCGTTGTGACTATGAATGATCTCACCAAATTTTCTCCTCTCACAGGCAACAAGCCTTAGCTGCAATTAACGATTTTTTATTTACATCTCTTTCATAATAAAGCTCCTGGACATCTATTTACAAATTTCTCCTAGACGGCATTTTGTCCTTTTCTCTTGACCAGGTACCTGGTAGATGTACAAATTTCTCCTAGACATGCAATTAACGATTTTGAGCAAAGTTTGTTGAGAACTTGGGTTTTGGTGGTAGGGGTCGAGCTGAAATTTTGGTGAAGATAGAAAGACTCGATTTAAAAATTTTGGGGGTTAAGGCTAGGAATTGTGGTATGATGGATTTGGAAATGGTGAGGTTTTTATTTTTATTTATTGAAATTTTAGCTTTTGGACAAAAAAAAAACAAAACAAATCCAAAATTTTGGCTTTTGGAAATGCCTCATGCTTTTGTCGTTGTTTTTTACAATCAAAATATGATATTTATACGTTAAAAAAAATCATTTTGTTTTCTTCCCTTTATCACCTTTATTCTCACACACAACTAGACCAAGCGCTCATTGGTTTCCTCCTATCCCTCTTAGTCGCTTTCCTCTTCCTTGAGGTACTCACTCTCTCTGATCTCTCTCTCCCTCCCCAACAACAGCAGCCCCCTCACCTTTCTGCCGTCCCTCTCTCCCACTCGCTGACTCGCTGCTCTCTCGCCGATGACTAGAGCACATGAAAACCTGCTCACCTTCCTTCACCCACCAACAAGCCAAAGCACCAACACCACTCTCTGCTTCACCCTTTTCTTTTCTACTCCTACATGTCGTGCATCTCTTCTGCCTTCACTCTTTCTCACGCTAAGGCTGCAACCCACCCGCCCTCCAATTTGCCTCGTCGAAGACCCACATCCGGCCAACCCTACCCATCTCCCTGGTTTCTTCCTCTCATGTGAAACCAAACACAGTTCTTCTGTCTCCCTATAATACTCTGCTGAAAACCAAAAAAATATATCTTCCTCTCTGCTCTATCCATAATCAAAACCACTAAATGTTCCAGCTCCTATTTTAGCTTCACACGTGACACAGCAACCCGAATTCCTGCTCCCAACACTACAAACATCTAATTCGAATAAAGGAAAAATATAGAGGTAGATTTTATACTCCAACACTACAAGCTGAACTAGTGCATGTTTTTCAAAGTTGAGGGAAACTTATAGTTGGCATTCGCGATGCATTTTGTCGCCATCGATCTACAAAGGAATATAAGATAGTATTCCTCAACTTCTAAAGCCGATCGTGGTGCTTTTGACGCGACAAGCTGAACTCATGCATGTTTTTTTCTAGCGTTGTGAGGGAAACTTATAGGTGACATTCGCGATGCATTTCGCTTTTGCGACGTGTTTGGAGGGACGAGTATAACTCGTGCATGTTATTCTTAGCGTGATGAGGGAAACTCAAATGCAATGTTCGTGATACAATCCTTTTTGTGATGTGTCTGGCATGAAGAGCGGAACTGGTGCACATTTTCTTGCAAGGAAAACTCGTATGCGACACTCACGATGCAATTGGAAAATACTTGTGATATGAAATATGTCTACATGTACCATGCGCATCTTTCTTGGCGTGCGGGTTTCAAATATATTAGTCGCAGCGTCTCACGACACCGACCATACACGTCTTTCTTGGCATGGTGGGCAGGCTTAGTCTCCTAATGCAGCCACCCAACGGGAGGCAACGCCGGAAGGCTATCGAAATTTTACCAAATTTCGGAACAAAATTTAAAAGACTTGATATAATCTAAGTCAAGCATAAAATGGACATATAGTGATTTAAATGAAACTCGGGTTAAAACTTAAATAAATATAAACACTCAAAAGGGAAGGCCAAAAAGAAAATAAAAGAACGCAAAAAATTTAAAGACTTACTTGAAAGATTAAAAACTCCAAACTTCTAAAGCAAATGAAATCTTCCTACCCCTATGAGCTTCAAAGCGTGAAATGATTAAGGTTATATGCTTCCATTTATAGAAGGAGAATGAATCCATGTGGGCCCTATTTGATTAAAAAAGTCGCATGAAAATGAGTATTACCGCCCAAATTAAATGCACAAACCAAAATTGTCACTCAACTAAATATAAAAACTTCACATAAATCTAAACATCGCAACTGAATCGGCAACTTTAAATACATGAGCAGACAGAAGCGAAATTAAGGACTTCAATAAAAATAATTGTATTCATCTCAATTATAACAGATGAGTGCAAATAACAATAAAATACTCCTAAAAATCAGTTAAAACCTAATAATTAAAATCTTTGAATGTGCTGCAACCAAAGTGCTAAATGCTTGTTCACAAGGTTCAAGAATGTTGCGCGGTTAAACAAATGCTTAAGCTCAATCAAATCTACTCCAAAATAAGTGCAAAGCTATTTTAAAACAACTTAAACCAACAAGTTAAAATACTGGCATGTGATCCGACGTGTCCCTAAATACTAAAACTTAAGCGTCTAAAAATGTTGTGGGTTAATCACATGTCTAAGTTAAAAGTAAATTGTCTTGAAAAGCATGCACATAATTCAAAGCTTCGTAAAAATCTAGTTTTCAAATGTCAAATTCAAATTTATGTAATTATGTATGCTTCTAAGCAGGTCGTCTTACCTCAAGGGCAGGGTCAGAGGTCCCAACACATTGGTCAATCTGATCATCCTCCCTACAGAGAATAGAGTCGACAAAATTGAGCCTCAACTGAGAAAGTCTGATTCTCTTACTTACGAGGACTGAAGTTGATAGGACTAGTGCTTACAATTAATCCCCGATAATGGTCGTGTTGATGGTGAATCTCAACCAAAGGGTTCCATTTTCAAAATCAAATCTCAAAGTTCATTTTCAAAACTAAGATAATAATATATATTATGAATTTGATTCTCTGTAAGCGACAACGAATTGACAAGGTTTGGAAAAATAAATAATTCTCTGATGATGGTTGTGTATATAGTGAATCTCAATAGGAGTGGTTTACTTTAAAATTATGTCTCAAAGTCTATTTTGCATTCAATTATTTCAATTACTGAACCCGATCATCTGTAAGTGGGACAGTCGACAGGGACCAAAGATAAATAATTCCTCGATGATGCTCGTGTTAATAGTGAATTTCAACTGGAGATGTTTATTAATAAATTTAAGAGATTTTAAATCATAAAAAATGATATTCAAATGAAAATTTATGCCACCTAACGTTTAAAGTAAAATTCATCAGTCATCTGCAGTCGTTTGTCGAGGTGGACAAATCTAATGCCGACTCAAGTTCACAAAAATTCAAATGTCATGTTAAGTATACTATGAAATTCAAACTTAAAAACAATCTCATGCAAGTAAGGATGTAGCCTGAGTCCTCTATACGTATGGTTTTACTGTCAAATAACACCACAGAAGGGGTTACTACCAGAGTCCTCTGACCGGATGGTTTAGCATCAAATAACACCAAAATATTACTATTGTAGCCCATATATTCCTTATGTTAAGTATACTATTAAATTCAAACATAAAAACAATTTCATGCCAAAAAGAATGTGGTCTGAGCCCTCTGTATGTGTGGTTTTACTGTCAAATAACACCACAGAAGGAGTTACTATCAGAGTCCTCTGACCAAAATGTTTACCATCAAATAACACCAAAATATTACTGTTGTAGCCCATATATTCCCCAATGATAGTTTGTCCTTTTGAGTGTTAAATCATATAGTATATTTAGTAGGGCAGAAAGCCCTCTGTAAGCTAAGATTAACTTAGATTAGTCCCCTTAGATAAACATGCACCCCAAGTCTAGAAGGTTTCTTTGGACAAAGAAGCCCATGCCTGCTCACAATAATCCTTTTGTTAGGTTGGGTTGAATGTTTACACTGACTATGTAGATCAGGTTCCACAACAACCCGAGATGATGAAACCAAGGGATCTTGATCGGGTTCGTAATTGTTTCGCCCAACATGTGTTTTAAGCTCACGGTGATAATTTTTATAATTTAAAATTTAAATTTGTTGCTACTATATGCTTAGTTTGAATACTTAGTGTTTAATAATTAGCCTTAATCGAATATGCTCTCCTGTTATTGGGAGGGGTAATTAACCATAGGGGTTTGTGCTTATGTGAAATCTCAAACCTCTGATTTTAAAGCCCTAGCAAAATGAGGGTGAACCTCTGAGTGGTGTCCTATTTACTATCTCATCCTCCTGAAAATTGGACCCAAAAATTTAACACATCATTAAGCTTTCGACGACAGTCCAGGGTGCTTTCAAATTTTTAGAGCTCACGCATGGTAACTATAGTATTTGTCACATTCAACAATCATACTACAAGAATCTAGATGCTTCCAACAATGATGGTGAAGCCCCTCCTACATGGGGAGGATGCAGCAGCGTGTCACCTAGATAAAACAGTAAGGATGGGAAATAGCCTTGGCCGGTACAGGGTTTTCCACCCCGCAAGAACCGCCTGACCTTTAGGGCCACTAATTGTTAAATTTAGGATTGGAATTAGGATTGGTTCATTTTTTTAGTATAATATATTCGTTTTGATATGTTATGGGAATTTCAGTTTTTATTTATGTTACTTGGAAACTTGTTCGTTGTTTTCTCTCCTATTGGACTGTTGTGGCTGCCTCTTTCAGGTGGTGTGGCTATAACTTGATTATATACAAGTGGTGGATCCATGTCAACATCTGCAATCTTTCCCACATGCTACCAGCTCTTTTTCTTCGCTATAGGCCTCCGAATAGCAGCCATGGCATTCAACCCATCAAAATTCCATTCTATCAGGTTTTCTCCTTCGGACTAGATCAGTGACCTTGCTATGTTCTTAGTATAATTACTTTGCTTTGACATGTTATGGGAATTTCAGTTTTTTATTTATGTTAACATCTGCAAACATTCCCACACGCCACCAGCACTTTTTCTTCACTATAGGCCTCCGAATAGCAGCCATGGAATTCTTAACCCATCAAAATCCCATTCTATCAGGTTTTCTCCTTCGGACTAGATTAGTGACCTTGCTATGTTCTTAGTTTAATTACTTTGCTTTGACATGTTATGGGAATTTCAGTTTTTTATTTATGTTACTTGGAGATTTGTTCGTTGTCTTCTTTCCTATTGGACTGTTGTAGCTGCCTCTTTCAGGTGGAGTGGCTATAACTTGAATAAATACAAATGGTGGATCCATGTCAACATCCGCGAACTTTATTCCCACACACCACCAGCTCTTTTCTTCACTATAGGCCTCCGAACAGCAGCCATGACATTCTTAACCCATCAAAATCCCATTCTATCAGGTTTTCTCATTTGTACTAGATCAGTGACTTTGCTATGTTCTTTGCAGTACTTACAATGACAAAATATGTATCAAGTACTTAGAGAAATAGATCTGACGGACCAAAAAAAAAGTGTCAAGTCAGGAATTTGCATACAAGATGGTAAAATTTGTAGAGGAATCTGAAGATTTTGAAATACTTGTGAGCAAGTTATTCTGGAAGTCACTGCAAGAGAAGTACATAGTCTTCAGCAATGTTTCACACAAAATATCATCAAAAAGGAAATACAGGTCTGATTTACATACAAAATGAGACTTCTATTTCCAATGGAAGCCTTATCCGGCCAAATAGATGATGGAACAGATCCACTAAATCTATTGTTACGGAGAGATCTGAAATAAGAACAATGTTAGAGTGACTGTTAGGGTAAGGTAAATTATGTTGTTTATATGCGTGAGAAAAATACTTTAAGGAACACGATGCAGATTAACAAGAAGTTCACTAACATTAACATGTTCAGAATCGCTGGATAAAAGGATTGACCCCCAAAAGTTTTGAGTGCTTACAATATCTGGAGAGCAGGTAGATCAGAGAAATTTGAAGGGATAGACCCTTGAAGTTGGTTGTTTGAAAGCATACTGAAAATTAAAGAAAAAAGTAAATGCACAGATCAATGGCTACGAAGAAAAATCAAATTTGCTTAGTAAATATCACTCACATTCATATCTAGATAGGCAAACAGCCCCTGCTATATAATGTACCAGAAAAAAATTTTGCTTACATGGTAGTAACATTTTCCGAGAGCCTTTTGGAAGGAATTGGCCCAGTCAAGTTGTTCCAGCTAAGATCTCTAAGACAGCATGTAAGTAAAAATAATAATAATAACTGCAAAATAAAAATTGAGCTGATAAAAGTAGAAAACGTTAAGAAAGGGAATCTCCGTTTCCTTTTTCTAGTCACCAAGTAGATAACAAACACTGCAAAACTTACAGATAGGTAAGCTCAGGAGCGCCACTCAAATCAGGAATAAACCCTTGCAAGCTGCAGTTTCTAAGACTCCTGTAAAAAAATCAAACAGAAAAAAGAACATTCAATGCATGAATCCTGATTTGCCTCCATTATACTATCTGGAGATGATACATAGGATTGCAGTAAATAACACACTGCACTAACTCATGAAGATGAGATCATAATCAATGAAGTAGATTGATGAAATAAATTCAAAACAGAAGCACAACTTAGTTTTCCCCTGCACTTGAAATTGAGCTAAATAGCATTAAAACAGGTATACTAGTTAAGGGCCCCTTTAATATCACTTTTCTATTCTTGTTTGTCTTTGGAAAACATGTTTGGACAGTATAATATATTTATTTTATTATTTAAAAAAAAAACAATTCAAACACTTTGACTGCCGACCCCAAGCCCGGATGTGAAAAGTGGAGGGTTGCGTTAGGTAATCCACAGTCAGCGTAAAACTTGTCGAAAAAAATTATGACATGAATCATTTTGATCATTGTGTAAGTGCTACGACGTCTCCTAAAAGCGACGCGCTGTATAGCCTGAATACAGTGAAAAGTGTGCAAGGGTCGCTACATCGGCGTCCGGGTGTAGTGTCAAATAAACAAGGGTTCCCACATTACGGACTAATGCGGGTAAAGAAGTTAGTTCATGAAACTAATAAAACTAATATTTGGTTAGGATTTTAGAACATACGCACTCTCAATGGTAAATTAATGGAATGAGTTGATATTATGAATCATAGAAAAATTAATATCTTATGTATTCAAAAAATTGAATTGGTTGGAGAAAAGACTAAGGAGATTGATAATTAAGGTTTTAAATTTTGGTATTCTGGTAAAAGTCACACTAGAAATGGTGCAGGTGTAATTATTGATAAGAGTTTGAAAGATAATGTTGTAAAAATTAATAGAATTGGTGATAGAATTATAGCCCTTAAGATTATCATTGATACTAAGATTTTTAATATTATAAGTGCTTCTGAAAGAAAACCAAAGGTGTAAGATATTCAACATATGTGGGTGAGTTATTTTGATAAACTTTTTAATGAAGTTTCTGAAAATACGATCGACCTTAGTGATCTTAATATCGTGAATAATAATAAAATGTTTCATTTTTACCGTCATATTAGAAAAAAAGAAGTTTAAGAGGCTTTAAAGAAAACCAAAGGTGGAAGGTCTGTAGGACCTGATGATATCCCAATTGAAGTGTTGAAATATTTAGGAGATTTGGGAGTTGCTTGGCTTACTACTCTTTAATATTATTTTAAAAACTAAAAAGATGTCTGAGGAGTGGAGGAAGAATATTTTGGTCCCCATTTTTAAGAGTAAAGGGGATGCACAAGAGTGTCCAAATTATACAAGAATTAGGTTGATGTGTCATACTTTAAAATTATGGGAGAGGGTAATTGAACTTAGGTTAAGAAGCATTACAAAGATTTTAACTAATCAATTTGGATTAATGTCGGGCAGGTCTACTATGGAAGCTATACATTTATTGAGAGGTTTGATGGAAAAGTTCAGAGGTTAGGAGAATCTACATTTGATTTTTATTGATTTAGAAAAAGCTTACGATAAGGTTCCAAGAGATATCCTTTGGAGAGTTCGTGAGAAGAAAGGTGTTCATATGATTTATATTAAAGTCATTAAAGATATGTATACTAGAGCTGTTACTTGTGTTCAAACTGAAGGAG
>JXCR01069955.1:0-17611 GCA_002079205.1 Phalaenopsis hybrid cultivar
TTGGATTGAGACTCCCTCCAGTAAGTATCAACTTCCATATATGTTCCTGATGTAGAATATTATAAGCAAGAGAAATAAAAGTTCTATATACTCTAATATGATTTTGATTGGTGCCTGATGTACAAATTTCTTTTTCTGTGTGCTTGTGCTTGAATGTGTAATATATTAGTTGGAGATAAAATAAAAATTTTTAGCATGCCGGGTTGAAGGGTTTACGTTGTTCGAAAGAAGTGCGGATGCTTGTACCTTACAGGGGGAAGATTTTGTTTAAGTGAACTTAGGTAAAATGAGACTGCCTGTGTGGTGACAATTCTGCTGTTAACATGAGGGTGTTAATTTTAGTGTCCCTAAGGGTAATAAACTAGCAAGCCAATTTTCTTTGCTGATATTGATCATAAATACGGTTAATCATAATTTAGTGGGGAGTTATCAATCATATCATAGCTAGGTTGAAGAAGATAAGAAAAATGATTATGATTTTGGCTTCTTTTATGATGTGGAAACTTGAGTGGTATGAATTTGTTGAATTTGAATTTAGTTAAGACCTTGATTTCCCCATGATTGTCAGACCGTTTTCTATTGACTATGAAGGGCTAGATTAGCTCAATTCTAACTTTGTTATTTCTAGTCTAAGTTTCTCTCCAAAATGGATCCACCAAGACTAATTATTTTCTAGGTTGATATAATTTATATCTTTTTAGTTGCTTAAGATTAAATGGCTTAACTTTGGCTTTGATTAAACTTGAATGTGTTCCTATCCTCAGCCTAGTTGGAACTAAAGCAGTCCTAACCCCATGGACCATGACCCTAATTAAACGTAACTTATGTTATTCCTTCATCAAAGTTGACCTATGCTTGGCCCAACGCATCCTCTTATTACAAATTGAACAATGACTATTCATTTCACATTAAGTGACATATTGAGCAATGACTTTGCTTACTTTTCGTTAAGTTGACTATTCTATTATTGTTAGGCCCATGATATATCAAAAAACCTTGAAGTTTGTATATCACGAATAACAAGGAAATCCAACGGACTAATAGAGAAAAAAGTATGGCCAGGGAGGTCCCATTGAAAGAAAATAAAAAATCTCATAACTAGAAGATTAAAGAATGTGATTGATCAAGTGTAGATTCTTTTGATTGGTACCCGAAGCCGACCGAACCAAAGACCATGATGTATAGAGTCAAGAGATGACATAAACTAAACTCTCATCTCTTCATTTCCAGCCATCTCATAAGAAAATTCAAGATTCTTCATTAGGAGTTCGAGAGTTTATCGCAATATACTCCACGAACACCCCAAAAGATTCTATCATAGGGTAAGCTACATGTCCTATAATGGTGATTCATTCTCTGCTTGAAAACCATTCTCATATTGATCACAAAAGCTCCTCATCTAGATATCGATAGACGACAGCTGGAGCAGAGCAGCTGACCGACATAATCAAGTCGACCAATTCAAGCTCGGCCAAACCAAAGACCATTAGAAAGTATGAATAGTAATTCTCATGATGATATCACGTTGACTCATAGAAGTCAGAACAAAAGGAATATGCAAAATACTGATTGCTTAAGTCTAGCTCATGTTATTGATTTTGTTCATATTAAGACTAGTGATGGAAATTTCATAGCTCGGAATGCTATGTTAGAAATATTTCTAATATATCATACCTCATACTTAGAGTTGATGATGTTACCCTTCAATTTATTTTTCTGTTTTTATTTAATTTCCATTTTTTTATATGTTATCTTAATATTATTGCTTGGAATATTCGCGAGTTTAGTAATGAAAGTCGTGTTACATATTATAAAAGTTTATTCATGAGAATCATGCTCATATGATAGAATTTTCATATGATAGAAGGTGCATATAAAACATAAGTTAAAATAACAAAATTTCTAAATGTTTTTTAAAAAGTGGTAGTATAAAACTCCTTAAATAAGGTACAATGGTGACTGGCAAGCATCGATTGTTGGAAGAGATTTCACAAATTTGCTCTTTCATATTTGGGCTTATGAGAGAGGCTCATGACTCACATTTGAATTCTACTGAATGTACTCACCATTTTTAAAATGAGGTACAGTAGTGTTTTGCGAGCACAAATTTATGTCTATAAATATCGAGGGAGAGAAGTTACGACAATCGCTAAAGAAAAAATAACGCATGCTATTTGCGTACGGAGTTCAATGTTGGGGGCGTCATTAGTCAAGTGGGTCCCACCAGAATAAACAGGCAGACATTGATCAGTGTTAAAAATGGTGGTGCCCGTTTGACACGTGGCGCCCCACCATTGACTTTGGATGCATGTATGTAATATTTTTTCTTGTTAATTTGATTTTTTTCTTGGAGCTCCCGTTTCTTCGCTAATCAGGCTTTTCTTTTATGTTTTTATTAATTGTTTTTAATATTTTGGTATGTATTCTTGTTAATCAAATTGTTTTGTTGTTTTTTTATTTTTTTTTTTTTAATATTATGATATGATTAACCTGATTGATGAAGGAGAGCTTTTTTAAGATTTATTAGCATTTTGTTAAATATATTTACCTTTTTCTAACAGTTTTTTAACTTAGAATAGTACTACTACTAATAATAATAATAATAATAATCTAATAAAAAAACTGAAAATTATAAAATAGTATTCATAATTGTTTAGTTAATATTATAATAATCTATTATTTTAAATAATATATAAATTATCTTATATCAATTTTAAAAATATATATATAAATTGGCCGAAATTGGTTTCAAATAACGATTTTGACCAAGCTTTTGTCAAAATCTTCACTCATACGATTGGTCTTATTTAAACCAAAACCCTTTCATCTATTTCTGATAGTTTCTTATTTAAACAAAAACTTGGGTTTAAATTGGTTTGCTCTGTTATTTTTCTAAATCTCTGGCAACCAATTTGAAGATGGAACCGATTTTTTGTGGACTTTCTGCAAGATGATGCCTTTAGTCTAGAGCTGTCAAAACGGCTCGTTGGTCACAATCAGCTAGCGTTTGGCTCGTTAATAAGCTCGTGTTCGGCTCGTTCGCTAAGTTAACGAGCCGAACACGAACAAATATTTGTTCATTCTTGTTCGGCTAATTTTGACTCGAAATACAACTAATCAATTATATATATATATATATATGATGAGTAGTATTTTTAAAATAATTCATTGACTGCAAGGCTATAAAGATTTATAATTAATTAAAAGTATTAATTAATAAAATATAATTAAAAAATATTAAATTAGATTCAAATAATATTTTAAATCTTGCTCTGATCATTAACTTCTTATGACCACGTGATTAGAATTGTTAAAACGACTCTTTCTTCGTGAACGGCTCGTGTTCGGCTCACTAAGCAAACGATCTAAACACAAACACACTTTTGAAATTGAAATATAAACGAGCCAAACACGACACCTGAGCTCGCTCGTGTTCGACTCATTTACAGCCCTATTTCAGTCTCCTATGATTTGTTACTTTCTAGATGAAGCTTGAAATTGAATTCTGCAACTCTCATTCCCTCTAGCTGTTCAGCAAGTGTTTGATGCCAGCTACAATTGTTCTCCTTGTTTTAATAAAACTACACGTGTGTAATATGAACTTGATTAATTAATTAAATTAGAGTTTAAATTAAAGTTACACGAGTCAGCTCATTTTTTAAAGTTTAAATCCTAAAAATAAAATTGAGTTCATACCTATTATAATAGGTAGCGCTGTCAAAACGACAAGTTTGCAAACAACTCGCCTTTGACTCGTTAAGTAGCTCGTAGACCGAAATAAAATTTTATTTGCTCGTGTCCGGTTCAATTTATATAATTAATGAGTATTACTTCTAAATAATTTAATTAATACAAGCTATAATAATCAATTAAGATTACAAATTAAAGTAGACTAAAAATAAATTAAATTCTATTTAAATGAATATTTTAATATAAATAATAGGATCTAAATGTTGCTCTACCATTAACATTCTACAGCTGGAGATTAGAATTGTCAAAATAACTTATTGTTCGTGAACAACTGGTATACAATTGAGCTAAACAAGAATAAATTTTTCGAGCTCGATACATAAAATAGCCGATCACTAGCCGAACACGAAAAATAATTTTTTTTAATAAGCAAAGCCGAAACTCGCTCAAGCTCAACTCGTTTGCATCCCTGACAGGTGTACGTGTGACTAGGGCTGTTAAAACAACTCTTTGTTCGCGAACTGCTTGCATTCAGGTTGCTAAGCTAGCGAGCCGGAGATTAACACAACTTTGTGTTTGAAATATAAATGAGTCGAACACAAATATTTATATTTTTTAACGACCGAAACACGAGTTGAGCCCAGGCTCCCTCATGTTCGGCTAGTTTACAAGACTAATAATATAATAATAGAATTAAAAGCACAAAAAAAAAAAATCAAAAGTCAAGAGAAAATAAAAAATAAAATATTGATAATAAACTTCATTTAAAATTTTAATTCTACTATTCTTTTAAATATACTGCAAATTAATTTTTTTTTAAAATGGGCAGACTGCAGCAAACAGACTTAAATCTAAAAACACAAGAAAAATCGCTCATTTGCCATCTTTCACACACAAGAAACACAGGAAGACACAGATAAACTAGTCTAGGGTTTACGAAATCCCTAAATCTCCAGCTTCATACCGCTGGAACATCCCATCATTCATCAAACACACGGTAATCTCCACAATCCCCAACCTCTCCACCCCAGATCTCAACCAACTTTAACCTCTATGGTCTTAGGTTTCTTCGGCTCCGGGGGAGGCTTTTTCTCCACCGTCACCGTAAGCACTCCTTCCCGGCAAACCGCCGAGATGGCATCCAGGTTGGCATTCTCCGGCAATGGAAACTTTCTCATAAATTTCCCCATCCGGCGTTCCATTCTCAAGTACTTACCCTCCTTCTCCTCCCCTCGCTTCCTCTCCCCGCTCACAACCAGCACGTTCCCCTCTTCCACCTCAACTTTGATCTCGCCGCTCTTGATCCCCGGCATATCGATCAGGAAAACGTACGCACCTGGTAGATCCTTCACATCCGCCGGAGTTGCCGCCATGGCCTTGCGGTCTCTGACGTATGCTCTTGTCTGTGGGTTGTGGGTTTTCTCCATATCCTGATCAGGAGTGTCCATCAGGTGATAGATCGTTGTCGTTAGGAATGGATCATAGAAGAACTCCATGTACAGTTAGCGAACTGTGGTTATCGATTTGAGAGATACTTTCTTCTCTATTGGGAGTGAAGAAGAAGGGAAGCAGGGGGTATTTATGTGCAGAGATGGAGGAGGAAGAGAGAGGTGCCCAGGGTGAATTCGCGCGACATTGAGAAGAAGGAAGAAGGGTCCGGAGACTCTGGAAGCTTCTAGTTATTCCCTTTTTCTTTTAATTTTGAAAATATAGTAAATTTCTCAAATATTGGTGAAATATTTTAACTCCATCCCACTTTCTATATTTATAGATATATAATAAGTGTATGCACGAATTTTGAGAAATTTAAAGAACAAAAAGGAACACGGCTGAGGAGGGCCCACAACTTAAATATTAAGAACTCATAGATAGAAAATCAAGAGCCCACGATCATAAAACCAAATGTCCATTAGCGAAAAATTAGGGGTTTCGAACCAGAAGACTAAATATTTACTAGCGGAATACTGAAAGATCTGTCTGACTAGGTGCAACAGCTCGAAGTCGGGGTCGAAGGCCAACCGAGGGAGGGCCATTCAAACCCGAGCCTATTTAGTCGAGTGGAGGGCATCGACCTGCCTCTTGCCATAACCTTATTCAATGGAAGAACGCAACACCGCCTATTATGTCACAGGCGCCCATGAGAACCCTCATTCAGGGCTAATAAATATCCATCAAATAAGTACATGGAATCTAAAAGATTTCTTTTTCAATGACTAAACTTACCTATCGAATTACGGTGATTCACCCTATGCTAGATAGCCTAACCTTGCTATGCCAATCAATAGTCGACAATTAGATTAGTGTAGCCGACTGACAAAACCAAACCGATCAAGTCAAGCCTCGACGACCAAAAGACCATAGAGGTTTGGCAAACATGACTCAATACGATCGAATGAACAAATATTGTCGAACCATGACCAATTTATCTCAACCGACCGAATCATATGGTAGTTGAACTAAAGAATTACATATATGTAAAATACCCAAAATATTTTGTAACGCCCCCATTAAATCAAAGATAGATATGTAATTTCATATGTCGTACTCCTCTCCTATAAATAGGGGAATTATTCTCTCAGAAAAAAATTAATCAACAATTCAAATTAGTGTTCATTACTCTCCCTCTCCCTTCTTACACTCCATTCCTTGTGTGTGATTCACAGACAAACTCAGAATTCAACAACATGCAACATACAGATAAAATGATGTTTTTTTTTAAAAAAAAATTAAAAGGATGATATTTTATCTCATACCAAAGATATATATATATGATAAAAATGTATAAAGTATTGTTTAGTTGGTAAATATGTAAACATTGTGTTGGTATGATAATGGAAGATGAATGCTGAATAATTGAGGGATATGCATGCAATAATCATGGTTCCACAGTTTTACTTTCAGGGTGGGGGACAAAATCATCAAATTTTTAATTTTTTAATGTATTGGGCAAAAATTATACTTGAAAGGGGGCAAAAACTATCAAATTATCTAAACTACATTTGAAAAACACTATAGAATTTTGTTTTTATAGAGAAATCTCATCTCAGGGGAGGCACTTGTCAAAGGTGAACATAAAATCTGATTCCACCTTTGATATAGGACGACTTCAAATAAGACAAACTTCTGCTTGGTATGCAAGAAAATTGTAGCATGAATCTCAAAGCGATCGAACAATCAAAGATTACATGGATAATCAAAGCGTTGGGCTTAGAGAGCAGGAACTGAGTCAGCCAACTGAGGATCGACTGCTTTGCCTCAGCAGGAACGATCGCCACGCAACCGATCGCCTCAGACGATCGAACTCGAATATGTCAATTCGTAGATAGTTGCCGTATTTCATTCAAATTGTAGCACAAATCTAGTATCAAATCAGCACATTAATTACGTTAAGAGCAATTTTCATAAATGTTCCATTCTTTTTGTAATTTTACAAATAGGTTCCTATAAGATGGGGCTAGAAGAAGAATAAAAGGACTTTTCCCCCGACTTCTCTATTCAAAATTCTCTACTAAACTCTCTCTTTCCCGTTCTCTCGACTAACTTTTGAGGCGTGTAATTTCGGAGGACAAATTCGGACTCTAACACCCTAAAAAAGTCGTGCAGCGAGCGTGGACATGCCCCAGATGAGAAGTAGATCGAATTACGAAAGGGAAATCGCAGAGAGACATAGCATCCATTAAATTAAAAAAAAAAGACGGTGCGTCCAGACATTCGGGAAGAGGTCCAGGCACTACGGGCGCAGATGATGAACCAGTTAGAAGCCTTCCAGGCGATAATGAATTTGAGGTGTGATTAACTGATGCTCTTGGAAAGAGAGTCTTAGGGAACTCGCTCCCAAAGAGTTTCTTGCAAGAATCCGCCTGCACACGACAGTCAGGCTGACGATCAACCAACCAAAGGGCAGGGGGACTCCCAACTAGCAGAAAGTGCGACATCAACGCCAATCATCAGGCACCGGGCGGATCGAGGAGCACCAGCCCGACCAACTATAGGCAACACTTTCTCTTGGCAAATCATAGGGACCAAACCTGCAATGAAGTTAAGGATTCCTACACGCTCTCTTTTGCAACGCCTATCCTGCAATTCTCACCGCTGATATTACAGTACTCTCTTTGAAGGTTAAAACATTTAGGGCTAAAGTAGATGATTTAATAGATTTTGGGAGTGTTTGGGCAGCTTGCGCTTATCCTGAAAAACCGCTTATCTGAAAATGCGGATCGCGGGATTCGACCTATGTTCCACGTTTAGTATAAAAAACCAACCGCGTTTTCGGATAAGTTGCTCAAACACAGTTTCTAAATGGTGAGACGACATTTTTAAAGCTCCGCTACAGCAGATAAGCTGCCCCAAACGAAGCCTTAGTCTTTTGCAATTGCAAGAAAGAAAAAAATAAATAATAAGTTCAAGCTCCGGGAACTCACACAAGTAACAAATGCAAAATAATTAAAAAGATAGATTTACTTGAGAGTTAGTATATTCACTATAAATGGAGTAACGATGAACATATTAGCTTCAAAACTAAATTTCTTTAGAGTTGAGTAGATACTTTATCTACTGACATAGACAAGATCAAACTCCTCTTAAAATGGCTGTAATTTGATAAGCAAATAGCTAATTCAAAAAAATACAATATGATCAACTGGATCAGGTCTCCTCCTATAAGACTCAAGGGATGACGAGAACTTAAATTTCTGTGGAGTCTCAGCTTCTACAATCTCTCTAAGAAATGCATTTCTCAATAGCTGCCTCTCTTCTTGTCTTCCTTTTCCTCTCATATGATCAAGAAGGAGAAGAATCTTCAATATCAAAATAATACAACTCTTCAGTCAAAGATGACAATAGACAGCACTTTGTTCTTGCCATTAGTAATCCTTCTTTTCAAATCACCAATTATGAAAAAGAAGATGATATTTAAACTCTGGTTGTTACTCTCAGCACATGTTAGAGTACTTCATGAATCATTACTATTATCTGCTTCTTTGAGTTCATCCCCTGATCGATAAACTCTTTGGTACCTTCCATATTATTCATAAAATCAATCTTCTCTAATGTGAACTTCTACTAATGTTAGAAGCCCATCTTTTAATTTATATAACATGATTCATGCTCACCATTTCTTAAAAAGAAGTTAAATCCTAAATTTTCAGGGATTTCATATAAGAGTATCAAATAGAGTTTGTAGGCTGAGTTCGAGTTTGACCCAAAATTAACTCAGCGCGACTCAACCTAAAAATTAAACGGGTCGGAAAGTCCAACAACCTAACCCACCGACTCGAACCCAACTCATATCACCCGTTTAGCATAAGGCATAATAGCTATTTGAGTCAAATTTAGATCAAATTCAGGTTAATTTCATGTTTATCTCAGTCAACTTCAGTTTGACGTCAATTTTAATTTCTAAGTTAATTTTCAAGTTGGTAGGTCAATTCTAATCCGAATAAAAAGAGTTAACAGGTCATAATTATTCTACCAGATTTCTATGCTGAGTAAAATTTCCTCTAGTCTATCAAATCGATCTGCCAATAGCATCTGCTTAGTTGAGGTGCGGTAAATATAACAAACAATCCAGCAGAACTTTATGATTTAATTGCCACCTTATGCCTTTTCAAAATATTCTCAATCTAATGATAGAATGATATTGGTTACATACTTTTAAGTGCTACAAGTCATTTAGATTATAATTAAATAATTTTAATATTTATCATGCCACAATTCAGCTTTTGAGCAAGCAGACGCACGCACACATACTTCAAGAGGAACTTCAACAAATCCACATACACACACACACACACATCTTAAACTGAATAACTTCAATGGGAACTTCAACAAGTCCAGATACATGGAGTTGTGATAATGATCACATTTTAAAGCAATGAGCTTTCACTTTAAAAGGATTTATTGAACCTTCCACATGCAATTCAAGTGATCAAGGATAAATCCTATGCAATATTTTCACATTTTTTTAATTTATAAAGCAGCTGATCGATCACTATAATTTTTTTGGAATGAAACGAGACAAAGCACAATTATATTAAATATAAAACAGAAATACAAGTGAAGAAACCAAATAGAATATAGCAAAAGAAAAGAAGCAAAGCAGCATTTGAAATCAGCACCTGCAAAAAAAAAAGGAAAAAAAGGTACTAAAGAAATTTCAGACACATGTTTGACCTGTTCAAGGATAAGCTTTGGCCGCAAAATCTGCACCTGCGCAAAATAAAACTGCAACACAGAGAGTGATTAAGTTAAACCCGGAGCTCAGAAGAACAAAAGTCAGATTGAAATCAGTTAATTGCAACAAGGTTAAACCATCTCATTATTATACCAACAATTTAAAAGAAGTTGGCCTCAAAACACGAAGAATTCAAGGATTTACCAAATCTCACAGGCAAAATAAAAAATGATAGCCAACATGAGACTTTTTCATGATGAAGTTATAATAGAGATGCTGCCCAGCAAAGCAAAACCTCCACACCTGGGAACCTTACCAAGACCATATCTTCATTACAATTTTTACTTCTCCTCCAGCTTCATTTCATATGCTAAACTTGCCACTTTTAATCTGATGAACTAAGCTGATCAATCTCAAAATGGCTAATTGTAATAAAGGAAAGATTTGTGACTTGGGCAACAAATTCTCTGAGAACGCTTACCATGATTGAAATCGCATCTGCAATAGAAGTACAGTGATGGGTATCTTTCCCAGTTGCAGTTTTGCAAAAGGGTGAGACCTTCCCCAGTTCAAAATGCCCATGCAGCTCACTCCGAGAAGCTAGCTGGAACAAGTGAAGATCTTTACAAAGGGCTTCATGGCTAACCCGGCAACACCAACTTTTAATACGCTTAAATAAAGAGGTTAACAAAACTGAAATTCTCTATAAAAAAGAAGATAATTTACATGCTTATAAAAATATTAAGGGGGTGTTTAATTCACTAATATATTCTATGTTACGTTATTTACAGGAACCCAATCGGCTGACAATTATGTCAAAGATGTCTAATGAGAAAAAGAAAAAATAGACAAAAAAAGACGAATCAAACGCACACAGGGTTGCCCAAAATGAGAAGCTTGCTTGAAAAAGATGGCATCAAACCAAGGACTCTACTTGTAGCGTGTAGTTTTAATAGATAACATTCTTTTAAGAAGATTAATACAACGATAACACTATAAATCATATAAAATTGAGCAATAAAACCATAACAAATCCGAGCAAAAGAATGACCAACAATAATTATAGTTTGGTGTATTACATCAATCAGATGGTACGCTTTTCGATTTTGAAGTCTAATATAGGCAAATAGATTATTTTAACTCGTACAATAATTTGGCATCAAATGAAGCTGGACCAAAGATTTCTTAGTAAGACAACTGCATACTCACTTCAAGTAGAAATTATTCTGGGCACAAAAATCAAATTAAAAAAAGCAGTATTCCCTCACTTCCCTTTCTAGAAATAAATGATTTTATAATTTATTGACATTTTCTGAGCCAATCAATTAAAGATTAGTTTGTGGTAAGCATAAACTACCCTTTTCAGGAACTATGATATTCATTAATTTCTTCGCTCACCTTCATAAATAGACTTGTTTGTGGATGCATAGCTCAACAGACATTTTCACACAGCTAGGAATTTAAGAACCAAACGGTAGACGCTGCCTTCACTTAATCACTGCTTCACCTCTCTGCATTTCAGCCCAAGATTATAATCAGATGCCATGAGGAAACATGACTTCCAAATTTTATCAAACAATAGCTAAGCTGTAGCACAATAGGTTCAACCTTATGCTTCAAAAATGCATTTAAAGTGTGGCAACAACCACTAATGACAGAAAGAAAGCTAGTCCAGGTGATTGGGGGAATTTATTTCTACCCAAAAGCCAAAGGCTTTTTCAACAATACCGTGTTGATTATCCAAACATTTCATTGAAAAACATTCTCTATTTAGCAAAGGATGAAGAGGTAACTACCAAAAAATATTATGTCAAAGCTTGAACATTTGTCAAAGGTTATTTGATCAAATGCTTTAAGATTAAAAATTCATAACCAATAAAAGGGAGAACAATAGAGGAACTGTGCTAAAAGTTGCCTTTTCATTCTCCAAGCATAGCTTCAAAAGGTGCAGGAACAGCAAAACTAAAGATTGTATTCGCTGATTGGTTCTTGGAAAGAATTAAGAAAATGCAAAAGTAAGTAAACATGATTATGCTGTCATGTACAATACTGCATGTACAACTGAAGCTCTATTTAAAAACCAAAAGATCATTAGTGATGATTTTATAGTCCTGCATCAACTTAGGAACAACCATGAACTCAAAATCATTCACACAAAACCCAGCCCACAATGATAAAACTTCGTTGAAGCACAGGACCAATAGCAAAAAAATAAACCATTGTTTTCTGCTGCGAATTTAAATTTAAAGATAATAGGCATTAAAAATTGTTCAAAAGTTCTACCAAACATAATCACATGAATGAAAGAAATTGGATCAATCGATATATTTATAAACATAACCACAGAAATTTACTAATTTATATCAACATATGAAGTGCATGGGATCAGAAATTGGATCAATTGATATATTTATAAATATATGAACGAGAGAAGACAGATAAAACATCATTCACAATGTCTAATTCAAAGAGTTACCATCTAAAGGACGGAATATTTGCCAGGCTGTGCAGAACCAGGAAGAGAAAGAGATTGAGCGGTGTAATCCTCAAGCACTCTTTTCAACTCCGCTTTTGCTTTCTTAACAGAAGACTCAGTGGGACCTTCTATGAATAGATATAGTTTGCGTTCCATGGTACCGGGAAATTTCCCAGGTGGGTAATACTGGCCCCTTGTGGTAATTGCAGCTCCTGTCCAGTCTGATATTGGACCCAAGGTCTCCTTATGGGTAACTTTCCACCGGGCATTCTGTGGGAATTCATTGATCTCCAGCTCTGCCTCATAGTGCTCTGGCATTGCATCAGCTTGTATCTTTGCTAAATTGTGCTGCAAGTTCATGGCAGCTGCAAGGGCAGCTGCCCGGGCAGCAGCATCACCAGGTAGAGATGCAACAGGCAGTGTTCCAACAGCTGGGAAGCCAGCTAAAGCAGGCGCGATCGGAACATGTACACCTGAAGTAGAAAGCAATTGTGCTGGCACAACTGTGGAAGGCATTGAAGAAATACCAGCCTTTGCAGCCTGGGCAAGAGCAGCAGCTTGAGCAAGAATGGCAGCTTGAGATAAATCACCTCCAGCTTTTCTAATACCATCATCTTCAGAGTCTGAGTCAGATTTATCTTCTTCAAATCCATATTCTCTTGCCTGAGCCTTTTTCGCAGCTTTACTTGCTTCATCTTCTTCTTCATTGAACTTGAAACCACTTCCACCATAGCCAGTACCATGTGCTTGTTCCATGCCCTCTTTAACCTTTGCCATGAAATTATCAGCAAGTGCCTTCAGATCCTCAGGAACCGCTTGTTCAGAAAGTTCCAGCGCTTTTACAAGATCTGGTGCATACTTGGCATCATCCTCAGAAATGAATGTGATGGCCATACCTTTACGGCCAGCTCGGCCTGTTCTACCAACTCGATGTACATAATCTTCGTAGTGATTTGGAACATCAAAATTCACAACTAGCTCAAGCTCCTTCACATCTAGACCTCTGGCAGCAACACTAGTAGCAATCAGAAGGTTGCAAACATTGCTCTTAAAATCTGAAATGGTGGACTCCCGGTCTGTCTGGTCCTTGGCCCCATGAAGAGAAAGACAAGGATAACCGTGCTTAAGTAAGTCCTTGAATAAGGAATCACATTTTTCTTGAGAGTGAACAAACACAAGGATCTTTCCCTTTTCATACCATTCTCCTAACAGTTCTAGAAGCCTTAAAAACCTGTCTGTTTCTTGTCTGACCTCAACTAATTGGGTGATGTCTTTATTGACAACACTTCTTCCTCCCACCTGGATTTCAACCGGCTTATTCAGGACCTTTCGGGCTAATATCTCAACCTGGCGGGGAAATGTAGCTGAAAAGAGTACTGTTTGACGGTCCGGTCGAGTATTTTGAACTATCCTTGTGATCTGAGGTTCAAATCCCATATCAAACATTCTATCAGCCTCATCCATAACAAAGTATGTAACCTTTCGAAGGTTGGTTATCTTCCCAGCACTTGTGCAGAGTATATCTATCATT
Source organism: Phalaenopsis hybrid cultivar (assembly GCA_002079205.1). Taxonomy (NCBI): domain Eukaryota; kingdom Viridiplantae; phylum Streptophyta; class Magnoliopsida; order Asparagales; family Orchidaceae; genus Phalaenopsis; species Phalaenopsis hybrid cultivar. Next base: position 13,870 of record JXCR01069955.1, read on the forward strand.
CTACCAGGAGTGCATACAACTATTTCTGCACCACGTTTTAACTCACTTATCTGCTGAGCAACACCTGATCCACCATATACAGGGACACAGTTGAAGCCCAAGACCTTAGAGAACCTTTTAATGTCAGTGTGTATTTGTTGGACAAGTTCCCTTGTAGGAGCCATTATAAGTGCAATAGGACCATCACCAGGTACAACCGGAGGTTGATCTTTAATATGTCTCAACATAGGTAATACAAAAGCTAGTGTCTTACCTGAACCAGTCTTTGCTACTCCAATGCAGTCTCTGCCACTCATAATAATGGGCAGAGCTTGAGCTTGAATAGGCATAGGCCTTTCAAAGTTTAGCTTTTTAATTGTATCTAAAATTTTGCTAGTTAAGCCACTCTGGTTCCATGTTTTAATAGGCTTAGGGATATCTTTTCCATGTACTTTTAATTCAAGTTGTTTTCTATACGCAGCAACATCATCAGGCGTCATCTTTGCAATTTCCTTCACTTCAATATAAAAATTTTTCCTGAAAGGCGAGTACTGAATCTTAGAATGATCAACGATGGATAGCTTCTCAGCTTTTGTCTTCTTCACCCTTTTCATAAAATCCTCATCATCTTCATCTTCAGAAGCAATGTCCTCATTTCCAAGATCCTCATCCTCAGGGGCAGAGTCTTCATCAGGAATTATCCTCCCCAATGGATTTTTTCCACCTTTTTTTGCTTGGACCCCATTACTAAGGACTCCCTTATTCCTCTCTTGTGAGCCCAGGTTTGCATCAACAGAACTCACCTGTGCACTCTCCTCACTCTGCAGTTTCTCCACTTCAGGCAGCACCATGGAATTCATGAAAGCATCAAGTGGGTCAATTTCATCCTCCACATCAACGCCATCAATACCATTTGGCACAGTACCTCTAGTTTCCTTCTCTATGTCCATTGCATCACCATTGGCATCATTCTGCCTGGAACCCACGTCTATAGCCATTGCATCACCATCAGCATCATTCTCATACTTCACTGCATCTGCTTCCTCATCATCGGACTCCCCATCAAGAGTCCATTTTTTACCAGTCTGGTTAAGCTCCTCACCATTTACCTTCCCATCCTTTTCTCTTTCCTGCTCTTCTTTCTTTCTTTTAAGCTCCTGCCACTCCTGAACTCTACGCCGCCTCTTATCCATCTCCTCATCCAATTTGCGCTGCTCTTCTTCTAGATCTTGCTCTCGGGTCTTTCTCTCCTTGGCCTCAGCTTCATTATCATCCCCTTTCCTGTGGAGATCTACGCTTCCTTCTCTATGCCTGTTGCTTCGCTCTCTTTCCCTTTCATGAGATTCTTCTCTCCTCCGCCTCTTCCTGTCATGATCCCTTCCTTCCTCCTCATCTCTTTCTAACTCCCGTCGCTTCACCCTTAACCTCTCTCTTTCCCTATCTCTAGCCCTCTCTTCCCTGGCTCTCTCCCTCTCCCTCTCCCTCTCCCGTTCTCTCTCTCTGTCTTCCCGTTCTCTTTCCCGCTCTCTTTCCCTCCTTCTCGCTCTATCCTTCTCCCTTTCCTCCCTTTCATCCCGCTCGCTTGCTCTCTCTTTTTCCCTCTCTCTGTCTCTATCCCTATCCCTATCCCTATCTTCTCGATCTCTCTCCTTCTCCTTCTCGCGATCTCTGGACTTCCGTTCCCGATCCTGATGGCGTGAATCCCTGTCTCTTCTTTCCCGGTACTTCTCATCTTCAATCTTTTCCTTCTCCAAACGCTGACTCTCCCGATCCCGGTCGCTTCTCGCAGAATCACGATCCCTTGTTTTCTCCTTTTCCCGTCGCCGCTCTCTATCCCTATCTCCCCTTTCTGAAACCTCCTTCGCACTCTCCTTGCTCGATCTCTGCTTGATGNCCTTTCCCGGTACTTCTCATCTTCAATCTTTTCCTTCTCCAAACGCTGACCCTCCCGATCCCGGTCGCTTCTCGCAGAATCACGATCCCTTGTTTTCTCCTTCTCCCGGCGCCGCTCTCTATCCCTATCTCCCCTTTCTGAAACCTCCTTCGCACTCTCCTTGCTCGATCTCTGCTTGATGTTCTCCACTTCCCCCATCCGAGATGCTCCGGCCCAGAAAACCCTAGAAAAATGAATCGTAAAAGAAGAAGCGAAGAAGCACCTAGGAACGAACAGACTAGCCCAATGGGCGAAGCCATCGCACCGGTTTTATTTTAGGAGTTCTTACACACGCGAAACTTTTTATTTATATAACTCAGATTATCAAATTAAATGTATCCGAAATCAGAATTATAAAATTTAAAATTTTGATTTAACAGTAAAACAAAAGCTAAAAAAATAAAAATTTAATTAAAATCCTCTGCTTACAATGAATTATAAAATTACATTTCTTATGAATAGTAACTTATCATTTATATTTTAAATTAATCTATCATAATCAAATAAGAATGAAAATTAAAATTTTATCTATTAATTTTTTTTTAAATACTTACAATTTATTATATCGTCTTGATTATGCTTAATTTTTCTGTGTGAACTCCTGACGTAGCATTACGTGTCGCGGAGGTTATTCCTAAGTTATTTTTTAAGTTATTTCTGAGTTATTTTCCATAATCCTGAAATAACTCAGAAATAACACGCGGTCTTTATTTTGTGTTAGTTCGAGATTATTGAAAATAACCCAAAAATAACCTGAAAATAATTCAGGAATAACCTCCGTGTCACGTAGAGCTACGTCAGAAGTCCAAACAGAAAATACGATCCTTGATTACATTACTATCTTTTAAATTTCTATTGAATGGTAATATGATTTTGTACAATCTTCACAATAAAGAAAGCTCGAGATCCCGAGTAATAAAAACATAGGAAAATTCAATATGCCACACTATTTGGGAAATCAAATATTGTAAGAAATTAATAAGGGTCACATGTTAAAACAGGGGAAATCAAAGTTTTATCTTCTCCCGATTCTCATAAATCGGAACCGGTTCGCCAGTTCACCGATCGAACCAATGGCTTGAAATGATTTGAAGCTTTTTGATGATGAAGCGGTTCAATTAGATGATCGAACCTAACCACAAAGCGATTCATGATTGAACTAGTAGAATCGGCTGGCTCGGCCTGATTTTGAAAATCTTGCTCACATTAATAATTTTAATTTTACAAATGACCAATAGAAGTTTTATATAATGATTAAAAAAATCTTGTGCTATCTCCCTCATTAACATGTCCCACCTCCCTCTCCCCAGCTTCGTCCATCTCACCAAGCTCAAAATTTTTACTTATCATTTTGATTCTGTTAGAAGTTATAGCATCTAGGGGTGTAAATAAGTCGAGTCGAGCTCGAGTCATTCTTAGGGCCCGTTTGGGGCAGCTTATAAGTACGGATGGTATTTTTTAAAAACCGTCTCACTGTTTGTTTGGGACGTTTCGAGTGATTTTAATAAGAAATTTATTATTTTTTTATTGTCACCGTAAGATATGTGAGTTAGACACGCATTAAAATTTTGTGACAGGCTAGGGAACAGATTTTGACATGGGAAGATCTACATAAATACCACTCACTCTATGTAATTTTATATTCAATACTTAAATTTTAATAAAAAATTCATAAATATTTATATATTTTTTATTAATTTAATTGATTAGCACTAATTAATTAAAAAATATTTTTATCGAAATTAATTATAATTAGATAAATCAATATATAATTGTACAATGATTAATTAATAAAAAAAATTAAATTATATATTAATTTTAATTAATTTA
>JXCR01069955.1:18284-35940 GCA_002079205.1 Phalaenopsis hybrid cultivar
ACGAACACGAATATTTAAATCGAGCCGAACACGAACACACTGTTCACGAGCCTATTTCGAACACGAGTCGATTTCGAACACGTGCTATTTCAAACGAGCCGAACACGAGCCAAGCCTGAGCTCGCTCAAGCTCGTCTCGTTTACAACCCTAAATATAATGAGTTGATCACACCCCACTCTGCTTTTAACAACATTAGAGGGGCTTTGTTGGAGACCGGGGAAACCAAATGTTGCCCTTATATTTCTCAAATCCGAGACTTTTTATTTTTTATCTTTTGAAGCTTGCATCCCTGTCATATTTTCTTCTAAATTGATTCTTAACATGCTTTCAATACTCACCATATTTGAAGATAGTTATTAAGCACTCAATTTGATCGATCATTACAATCATTTCTCAAACTTGATCACAAGAGTTCTATGTAGTTCAACACCTTTCTTCCCTAAATGTATGACTTCTTCCACACTAAGAATCAATAACAGTTAATGGGATCAAGTTAAAGGCTGACTTGGCACATCTACAAAAAAAAGTTTAAAAAATAAAGAAAAACAAGTTATATGCTTGGAAAGTAAAATGGCTAGTTTGGATAAAGTATAAAAAATACAATGCACTCATAAGAAAAGGGTAGATTCTCATTGTAGTAAGCTCTAGGCTTCAAGAAGAATATTTTATGTTGAGTACTTCTAGGGAATCAGGTCCAATATCGTTCTTGGGTTCACATAAATGGAGAGAGACTTGTGTAAGGCAGTTAAATGAAGAGGAAGGATGAGTTCTTTGGACTTGAATTTTGTATTTTGTTTTCTAATCTTCCTTGGCGGAGCAGTAAAGGTGATCTAATGAAAGGAAGACGCATGGAAGTCCTATGAGAATCACGACATGAGATCCCACGAAAAGGCACGAAGCGGCTCCCCTCTCCTTTTACAGATGTTTAATAAAATATTATAATACAAGCCATATCATACAAAATATGTTCACGGTGTCTGATTGAGAAGATTGTGACATGTGTGTCGGGTGATTCATTAATGAGGATGTGGCATATGTTAATATTTGATTTCAGTCTTAACTTTTGCATTCTTATAATTAAAAGAACCGCTGATGAGGCAACTAGGCTGATAAGCCCTATTGGTCAGTTCATCAGGTGGAATAGGCAAATCAATTACGCGAGCCAGTTTGTTAAGTTAGTTCGACAGGTCAGACCTATAGTTGGAGCAGCCCAGGGGTATGTGCATCGATGGGCCCTCCAAACCCACGATGGGCCTAGAAAAAAGTTTTTATCAATTATGATGTGATCTCCATCTTGAGCACGAAAATGGGCTATTTTGGCATCACCACGACAGAACTGGGCGTGGTTACACCATCAAAAATACGGTTAGATACTTGGAGCGTGGCGGAGGACTCGGGCGAGTTCCCTTGGCCTTGGAAGGTCCTAAATAGATGAGAAATGATCTCTTGCCGTCAAAGAACGTCCATGGATATGTTGCAACATTGGAATAAACCCTCCATATAGTGGTCATCTCCGAGCAACACAAAGTGGTCAGAAACCCTAATTCTCACCTGGTAGTGTTTGTGGGCAAGCTTTGTGACTCCAGTTGACCATCAACAAGTCCAAATTGATGGGGCAAGGTTTCTAAAATTTGAGATGAATGTTAAACATGTCTTGAGCCAAAGCCAGGCCCATCCCACAATGAATTTACCTGGTTAGGGCAAAATTTTGTACCGATCCCGATTCTATGCTCATGCACACACCAGGAGGTCCAGATTTATATCTTGAGATTTAGGATGGTATGATTGAACACCAAGTCATCCTGAGTGATCCAAGTGGATACCCTACACACATCATATAAAAAATTGATGCAAATAAACTTGATCCACAATATGGTGACACACATATTAATCATAAAACATATGTGTCAATCAAGTAGTAAAATGGATTTTGATTCTAAGTGTTCATCGTTCGAGGAATGAGTTATATTTCAATAAATTTAATTACTAGTTTACTACTTTTAAATTTAGCTTAAAATGTTGCAGGTTTTTGAATGAACTTTCTAATAATTATTAAGTTTAATTTGAAAAAGAAAGTTATTTGGTACTGACAATAGTAAGAAAACCTTCTTTCAATTGGATGTATAAAAATTCTAACTTCGACCATAAAATTCTTCAAAATCTATTAACAATCAAGTATAATTACTTCATGTTGACCTCAATTTTGAGGTCTACCTTTCCCTTTCTTTAGATACCCTAGAATCTAGCCTCAAGATTTTTCTATTTTTGACCTCCTATAGAACTAGATCGGGACCTCTAATATTTAGAAATTCAAGTCATTTCTTCACTCCTTGAAGTTTCATATGGACGGTTTCAGATCGGTACCTCTCATAATCCCAATATTCTAAAAAAAAGACAAGGAAATAAGGTTAACACCGACTCCTAAGTAAAATAAAGCTTTTCCAAATCTAAGCGAATTTGCAACTATAAATGAATTTATACCAACTTCTATAAATAAATTTATACCAACTTCTATAAAAAATATATTAATTATGAGTTTTTTTTAACACCTTTTAAAAATATAGAAATTTCTTATTTAAGTAATATTTTTGCAATCAATGAGAGAAATGTGGTGATAGTATTTTTAAAAATCTTTCTAAGTTCTTTATCATTCCCTTAGTTTTTCACAAAGTGGTTGGCTAATTTATTGAGTCTAAAGGTCATTTCTAAGATTCAGATATAATTATAGATTTAGGTTTAGAATCGTAAGTAGCCTCATCTAACCATTTCCCTCAAATCAAATCTCATTTCTCTTTCCCATTCTTAAACTTAATCAGCTTCCAGTACTCGTTATGTTTTTCTTATGGATTTACTTCAATATTTTTAGGTGATGTCCGTTGAGCTATATTACTTAATAAGTTTAATTAAACTATTTATATCTCAATTTTCTTAATTGTTGTAACTTGACTCTTTAATTGATTTTTTATTTGCATTACTAATTCTTCCAATGTTAACTTTTTTTAGTTGATTATTAGAAGTGAATACAGGAGGGTAATTAGTTCTAGGTTTGGAGAAAGTACTGCCTTAGTCATTCAGTTGCATAAGGTGTTATCTTGGTAGTTAACCCATTTATTTTTCTCTACATTTTGGTTGTTATTCTAATCAAATTTGGAAGATTTTTTCAAAAAAGATTATAAGTGTTTGATAAACGTTTATTAGGTCTATTGGTTATTAGTTTTAGTGAATCAACATTTGAAATACAAGGTTTACTTGGTTAATCTAAAAATCTTTCTTCACTTTTAGATATCACTTATGTTGAATTCAAACCTAAGTTGTCTTGCTTTTTCAAAATTATAACATATGACCTCAAAATTGTTATAACATCTACATCATGTGTACTAGCAACCTTCATGGGATGAACGCGTGCCAAAAACCATTGAAAATTGTTATTCACTGTTTTCAACTAATGCATAGATCTTATCAAAAGATTTAGACATTAAAGATTCCCAACTACAATATCTATAATAGACTTCTAAAGTCCCACTAGCTTATTATAAGAAAATTGTATAAACTAATTAGGTAGAGCATGGTGCAAGTATTTTCTAAGAAAATTCTTAAGCTCTCTCAAGTCTCACAAATGTATTGATGTTTTAACTAATTGAATGAAGTGATTTCATTCCTAAGTTTAGAGAATTTTTATGGTGAAAAGTGCATGTCTCAAAACTATTGAGCTAAATCAATTCCAGTGATTATGGATATTAAGCCTAATAATATTATCATAGACACCACCATACTTTAAAGTTTCTCATATTTCTAAGAAATCAATAATATAAAAGTTTGGGTATTATACTAGAAAATCCCCAAATTAAATATATTGAATCATCTGGATAATTATATGTTTGACAAGTTATTATCCTGAATGATCAACCTACTTATGCTTTTATGTATGTGCTCTACTAATGGATTGGAAAAATTCTTAATTAATCTCAATTAATCATTCTCTATGGATGAGTTTTCCATGACTCCTAAGTTGTTTTCATCCTTTTGAAATTTCTAAGTTTTTAGCAGTTTTTCAATCTTTGGCTCAAATGATACCAAATCACTAAGTTCAGTCAAACACAAGTAACAATACACGATTAAGTTTGATGTGCATCAACAATAAATAATAATAATGACTAACAAATATAAAAACACTTATACATATTAACTAAATAACTACTAATCTAGCATGAATTAAACATGAAAAACTCTACAACATTGCAACACTGGTGATAGTGCCCCACATTAGCATAAAATTTAGTAAATTACTTTAAATAAAATAGAATAAGCTACACTTGTTTAACAAAATAAAATGACATAACAATTTGAACATGTTATAAATCAAATCAAGCATAAACAACATAAAACATAGAAAAGTTGAAATAAAAAATGGCTTATTTCACTAATATTAGCTTCTGAAATCAAATTCACAATAAAAAGGGTGCCTAGAACTTGATTCGGCTAATGCATGATTCACACAAGTGTGAATTTCATGCAAGTAATAAAGTTAATTGAGTCTAACATCATCCCTATGAGGATTGATGTAAACAGTTATTTAGAAAAGTAAATATTAGTTTTCAAAAACCCAAATTCCAATTCAAATCACTAAAATTTTTTATTATAATGTTAATTGCTAATAGAAAATTGCTCAATTAAACATAATTCTTAGGCTTTGTGAAATTATGAATTCATTATTTTCAAATTACAAGGTTGAAACAGTCATATTGTCAATCGAAAGCAAAAATTATTTCGAATTTTTATCGACAAATAAAACCTAAATTTTAAAAGTTTAAATTGTTATATGACTATTCATTAAGTGGTTCAAAACTTGTTTAATCCCATTTTCCTTTGTATTGCTAAGGTTTAGTTGATATATATTCATTCTTTTAAACCTTAGTTACCATTCTCCATATGAAAATTATAATTTGGCATATAACTCCAATTCCCAAAAGATTTAAACAAGTGTAAGGCCATTATACATTGCTAGTTGAAGTTGGAGAAGTAGTAAACAAGTAAGTATAATAAAATCTCAACTTAAATTCATAATTATAGAAATTTAAAAAGGAAATTCACAAATTCGAAGAAGAGCTCACTTTGTCAATCATGAATAAACATTAATAGAATAAAACATTTTCATTCAAATTAAAAATCAAAAGAGTTTACAATGAAAATATAATAAAAAGTAAAAGATTAAAGTGCCTTGAATCCTTGATTGCAATTCCAAGTTTGTTATAAAAAGCTCTCTAAATCTCTTTCCTTGCCCCCTTCCTTTCGCCCTGCACTCACACTTGATCTCTTCAGCTCACCACACACTCACAAACTCCTCACGCAAGATACTCCTAAACTTCACACAATAAATTCCTCATCTACTCCCTTTTGAATCTTGTCAGCCCTCCTAACTATCATTCCCCCTTTCCAATTTGAAATTCAAAGCGAATAACTAGCTTGGTCAACTTGCAGCACAACAATGCAGAGCTTGTAGTGCTGTAGCACTAGGGTACCAGTGCTGAGGCACTTTGCTCTCAATCTTTTGGATCCTTGCTCTTGCTTCGATAACATCTTGGTGCTTCGGAGGATAGCATTGCAATGCTCTTCCTTGGCACTACGATAATATTGGCTGACATTGTAGTGCTTTGTTCTCAGAAAAGAAAAGTTAATGATAAAATTTCCAACATAGCGATGAGGCGTTGGAGGTAGTATTTTTACGTGATATACCTAAAATATATAATATTTTTGTACGTATTTTTATACTTATTTTTGAGATATTGCGCTTTAATGGAAGGTATCTGTGTGTTTTTTCTTCAGGTACAACTAAAAAGGGTGAATAATGGCAAAAGGAGTGAAAAATGATCAAATATGGAGCAAAAATGAAAAAAATGGTGCAAAAGTATTTTGGGGCCTAAGCGACAGATCCGTCACTTAAGCTCCCGTGAAACAGAGAAGATCGTGCCTAAGCGCCAGAGGCCCCGCGTTTAAGCGCCAGTGACAGTTACTTGACAGATTAATTCATTTTGAAAATTTTTGAAGGGACATTTGAGGCACCTATTAGCTAAAAATGGTGGTTATAACCACTAAAAACAAAAATATGGTTAAAAGACTTGTGAAATGTGACATCCTTTGAAGAATACATAGAATTTGGACACATTTTGAAGAGATACCAAAACACCTCTTGGAAAATTATAAAAATAGAGGCTTGGGACTTTTCGAGGGGCTGCTTCGAGTCTCATTAAGTGTTTCTTTTAGATTCTTCTTTGCTGTGATTTATGAGAGAGACTAAATGACGCCAATATCTATCTTTATTTTAGTTTTAGTTTTTAGTTTTTAAGAGTTAAGAGTGTTGTAAGAAGAGAAGAGATTCAAAGAAACTTCAAAAGTTTGATGGAGGATTTGAGATAAGTTTCTATCTTTTTGTTACTGCATTTGGTTTTAATTGAGACTTCTTGTTGGTTTGACAATGATTTCTGCTTTTAAACTAAAATGTGATTTTATTTTCTCTATGAATTCTGACTAGTTTTCTTTGTCTTTTTTCTTAAAATGATAAGTAAATAAATTATTGGATGGAAGCTCTAGAGAGTATTGATCTTTAATACAACAATAACAATAAAACCTTAATCCCACTACGTGGGGTTGGCTACATGAATCCTTTTCTCCATTGATTCCTATTTAGTGTCATATTTTCATTTAGTTCTAGTAAATTAAGATCATTTTTAATACAATATCTATTTAGTGTCATATTTTCATTTAGTTCTAATAAATTAAGATCATTTTTTATACAATAAGATTTTTCTCCATTGAGTCATGTTTAGTGTCATATTTTCATTTAGTTCTAATAAATTAAGATCATTTTTTATACAATAAGCCTGTCCTATTTAGTGCCATATTTTCATTTAGTTCTAGTAAATTAAGATCATTTTTTATACAATAAGCCCATGTTTTCCTAGGTCTACCTCTACCTTTCTTAGCACAAGTCAAATCTAAAACATCTACACTCCTAATCAGATCATCAGATGGTCGACGTTTAACGTGACCAAAGCATCTAAGATGACTTTCTCTAATTTTTTTCGTCACAGGAGCTACACCAACCCTATCATGGATATATTCATTTCACATTTTGTCTCTAATTGTAAAGCCACTCATCCATCTAATCATTCTCATCTCGGCAACACTTAACTTATTATTATGCTTCTCTTTTAAAGGCCAACATTTAGCGCCATATAGCATTGCAGGTCTCACCACCTTCTTATAAAATTTTCCTTTCAATCTAAGCGGTAATTTTCTACACACAGAAGGCCCGAAGCATTCCTCCACTTCAACCAACCAACTTGAATTCTACTATTAACATCTCCCATCTATATCACCATCGCTTTGAACAACATACCCAAGATATCTAAATCATTCACAACTTTTTCATTTATGTCACCATCGCTTTGAACAACGGACCCAAGATATCTAAATCGTTCACACCTTTTAATAATTTGATCACCCAAAGTTACACTTCTGTCACTAAAGCTATTACTACTAAAATTGTATTTGGTTTTGATTCTACTTAAATGAAGACCTTTAGACTCTAACGTAGACCTCCATAATTCAAGTTTTTCGTGGGCTTTTTCTCTCATTTTATCCACAAGAAGGATATCATCAGCAAAAAACATACACCAAGGTACATCCTCCTGTAGATGTCCAGTAAGATCATCCATAACTAAAGCAAAAAGATATGGGCTTAAAGCTGATCCCTAATGTAATCTAAGAGAAATAAGAAAATACTTGGTCAATCCTCCTTCAATTTGAGCACAAGTAACAACTATAGTATACATATCTTTAATGACTTGAATATAAATCATATCAACACCTTTCTTCTCAAGAACCCTCCAAAGGATATCTCTTGGAACCTTATCGCAAGCTTTTTCTAAATCAATAAAAATCAAATGTAGATTCTCCTTGTTTATATCTAAACTTCTCCATCAAACCTCTCAATAAATGTATAGCTTCCATAGTAGACCTGCCCGACATAATGAACTTCTCCATCAAACTTCTCAATAAATGTATAGCTTCCATAGTAGACCTGCCCGACATAAAGACTTTATCGTAAGCTTTTTCTAAATCAATAAAAATCAAATGTAGATTCTCCTTATTATCTCTCTCTCAATAAATGTATAGCTTCCATAGTAGACCTGTCTGGCATAAACCCCGGCATAAATCGTCCATCAAACCTCTCAATAAATGTATAGCTTCCATAGTAGACCTGCTCGGCATAAATCCAAATTATAAGCTTTTTCTAAATCAATAAAAATCAAATGTAGATTATCCTTATTATCTCTGAACTTCTCCGTAAGTTTTTTTTAAATCAATAAAAATCAAATGTAGATTCTCCTTATTATCTCTGAACTTCTCCATCAAGCCTCTCAATAAATGTATAGCTTCCATAGTAGACCTGCCCGACATAAATCTAAATTGATTATGAGAAATAAAAACATGTACAGCATACATAGTATACCTGTCCAACATAAATCCAAATTGATTATGAGAAATCTTTATGATGCGTCTTAATTTATGTTCAATTACCATCTCCCATAACTTTAAAGTATGACACATCAACTTAATTCCTCTATAATTTGCACACTTGTGCATCCCCTTTATTCTTAAAAATGGGGACCAAAATACTCTTCCTCCACTCCTCAGATATCTTTTTAGTTTTTAAAATAATATTAAAGAGTTTTATAAGCCAAGAAGTCCCAAATTTCTCAAATATTTCCACACTTCAATTGGGATGTCATCAGGTACTACAGACTTTCCACCCTTGGTTTTCTTTAAAGACTCCTCAACTTCTTTTTTACTAATGTGAATGTAAAAATGAAACGTTTTATTATTATTCACGATATTAAGATCACTAAGGTCGATCGTATTTTTAGAACTTTCATTAAAAAGTTTATCAAAGTAACTCACCCACCTATGTTGAATATCTTTTTCTAAGAAAAGTACTTTTAGATTTTCATCTTTAATACACTTTACTTGAGTTAAATCTTTACTTTTCTTGTCTATTTATTTAGCTAGTTTATAAAAATATTTTTCACCATCTTTTGTATCTAATATATTATAAGAATCATTGAAAGCAGAATTTTTAGCGTAAAAAATTATTCTTTTAGACTCTCTGCGGGTTGTTTGATATTTTTCCCAGTTCTCTAAGCTTTTACATTTAAACAAATTTTTATAACATAACTTTTTATATTTTATCTTTTCTTGCACATTATTATTTCACCACCAACTATTTTTATTCATAAAAAATTTTTCTTTTGATTCCCCAAACACATCTTTTGCTACTTGTTTAATAGTGTTTGTTATTTTATCCCACATAACATTTACTTCTTCATGAATATCCCAAATTTTGAAATCTTGAATTTTACTCATAAAAATAATTTTATTTGTGTCTTTTAAGTTTCTCCATATAATTTTACGATGGTGAGTCCAAGTATTCTTTATTTTACAACTCTTAATCTTAAAATCTAGAACTAATAAACGATATTGGGTACTTAAATTTTCACTTGGAATGACCTTACAATCTTTACAACCACGACAATCTCTTCTTCTCAAAAAAAAATAATCAATTTGTGTTTTATTAGATCCACTCTTTTAAGTAATAAGATGCTCATCTCTTTTCTTGAATAAAGTATTAGTAATAACAAAATCATACGCAAAAGCAAAATCTAAAATAGCTCTACCTTCTTCATTAGTTACTCCAAAACCATAGCCACCATGAGTATTTCTGAAGTTTTCTACCACTCTACCGACATGTCCATTTAAATCTCCTCCAATAAAAATTCTTTTTCCAAGAGGAATCATTTGTATTAAGCCTTCTAAGTCATTCCAAAATTTATCTTTAGAGCCTATATCTAAACCTACTTGAGGAGCATAAGCGCTTATAATATGAAAAATCATAGTATCCATGATAATCTTAAGGGCTATAATTCTATCTCCAACTTTATTAATTTTTACAACATTATCTTTCAAACTCTTATCTATAATTACACCTACACAATTTGTAGTGCGACTCTTACCAGAATACCAAAGTTTAAAACCTAAATTATTAATCTCCTTAGTCTTTTCTCCAACCCACTTAGTTTGAATACATAAGATATTAATTTTCTTATGAATCATAATATCAACTAATTCCATTAATTTACAATTGAGAGTACTTATATTCCACGATCATATCCTAATATTAATTTACCATTGAGAGTATTGATATTTAATGTTGGAAGAAATTATGAAGATTTAACTCCAAGCACTTCATTTACTTCTTGATTTGACCCATCAAGATGTTAAAATTTGTTGTGAGAACATGTAAGAACCAGGATGGTATTGTCTCAGTCAATAATTGGAAAGAATCACATGAGATTGTATGGATGTGAATGTAATTCATACTATTGAGTGCAAATAAATAGGGAAATAATCTTTGAAGGGTGTAGAGTTAGAGGTCTTTAAAGTGACAGGTTAAAGCCCCTAACTTGGTTTATTGTTTTAGATTTTGATACGCGATGTTAGCCCCCAAGTGAAGGGAATCGAGGGGACTGTAGAGTGTGAGTTGGTATCTTCCCTGCTTAGCCGACCTTTAAAGCTATTCAAACTTTAAATTAGTCGATGTTCTTTATAGCATATCTACTAAGTTAAAGAATAATATTGCTCATACTTGGCGTAACACAATTTTGCATACTTCCATCACAAAATTCCTATACTTAATACTGATTCATGATAAAGAAAAATATATTTCATATTCAGTTTTTCTTATCTTACAAAAACTCAAGTTATCTTTAGAAGTTGTTATTATATTGTCAAAATATCAAAAATACCAANATATAAACAGTCGGGAACATTACCCTTTCTTCGAATATGGATGACAACATGAACTTTTTCCGACACAAAAAATATGTAAGGCAATATATTTGGCATAGGATTATTCACATTAGATTATTAAAATTCACATAGGAAGTGCTCTGCATCTCTTCTCTCACTCTTTATTAAATTAACCCTCTTAACATACCATATTTAAGTATTTTTTTTGTAAAATAAACTAAAAAAACATATAAAATTTAATTTTTTTTAAAAATAATTCAATAAATAATTATGTCATGCAATCTTTTCAAAATTACTCACAAAATGTATAAATTTTCATGGTTGCCCACCGTACAGCTGTTAACTTGTCCATGCATTGTATTGAGATTCACTTTGACTCAAATTCCTTTGGCAAATTCATTGTGGCTTTACTTTATTGTTTGCTGCTACAATAGAAGTCAATTAAGACAGCCCTTAAAAGTCTGAACTGCCTTTTGTTTATTATACACCAAACANCCATATCTTACTCTAAAAGGTTATTGACATTAGTTTATTAAATTAACCCTCTTAACATACAATATTTAAGTATTTTTTTTTGTAAAATAAACCAAAAAACATATAAAATTTAATTTTTTTTTAAATAATTCAATAAATAATTATGTCATGCAATCTTTTCAAAATTACTCACAAAATGTATAAATTTTCATGGTTGCCCACCGTACAGCTGTTAACTTGTCCATGCATTGGATTGAGATTCATTTTGACTCAAATTCCCTTGGCAAATTCGTGAAATATTTGCGTACATAAGATGTACGCAGCACTGCGTACATCAGAGGTTATTCTGGGGGTACAGGGGAGTTATATCCGGGTTATACCGGAGGTTATAAGAGGGTATAACCCAGATATAACCCCATTGTACCTCCAGAATAACCTCTGATGTATGCAACGCTGCGTACATAAGATGTACGAAAATATTTCTCGGCAAATTCATTGTGACTTTACTTTATTGTTTTCTGCTACAATAGAAGTCAATTAAGACAGCCCTTAAAAGTCTGAACTGCCTTTTGTTTATTATACACCAAACAAGGTGTAGCGTACCGCAGTGGTCTACGAATCGTTCAACAATGGTAAACTGAAATGATTATATTATTATCATGACTCATTTACATACATATCACATATTTCTTATATATTTATATATCTAACCTTTAACTTTTTATATTTAAATACATAACACTTCAATTTTTTTTGCAACACATAAAAAAAAAATGATTATCATTTTTATGTAAAAATTATTAATATAAAAAAATTATAAATATAAATATCAAATTTTAAGTNTATAACACTTCAATTTTTTTTGCAACACATAAAGAAAATGATTATCATTTTTATGTAAAAATTATTAATATAAAAAAATTATAAATATAAATATCAAATTTTAAGTATTAAATATGTAATTACATATGAATTTTGTCATGTGATATGTGAGAATCAGTCTATGCCAGGCTTGTAAATAGTTCCCATGTAAAGCCAGCCGACATGTGCATGGTTCATTATGTACAAAAGGAGAAATATTTTTATAGCTTACATCGAGATGACACGTTGTTCCATTGAAATAATATTTAATTTAGACTTTGGTGTTGCATGTTACATTGCTTTTGTTAACGTTTTGTCTTTGAAGAGGTCCTCAGTTTTTTTTTTTTTTTTTTATAAAAGAAATAGCCAGAGGTTATTATACGAGCCTCCAATCACTCATAATGAGTCTANGGACTTTGGTGTTGCATGTTACATTGCTTTTGTTAACGTTTTGTCTTTGAAGAGGTCCTCAATTTTTTTTTTTTTTTATAAAAGAAATAGCCAGAGGTTATTATACGAGCCTCCAATCACTCATAATGAGTCTAACAATTCGTGTCTCACCTCTTTAAAGTCAACTATGTTGAAGGGGATTCAAAGCCAAGACCTGAGGGGTCTTACGCCGAGGATGCCAACCAACAGGCCGAGGTACGTAGCACGTATAAGAAAAGTTAGTTAGTGTGATAGTTTTAATTGATATTTCAAATAGTTATCATATTTTTTCAGGCTCTCATAACATCTTGAGAATACATTTTATTTTCATTAAATATGATGAGTATNATCACCTCTTTAAAGTCAACTATGTTGAAGGGGATTCAAAGCCACGACCTGAGGGGTCTTACGCTGAGGATGCCAACAAACAGGCCGAGGTACGTAGCACGTATAAGAAAAGTTAGTGTGATAGTTTTAATTGATTTCAAACAGTTATCATATTTTTTCAGGCTCTCATAACATCTTGAGAATACATTTTATTTTCATTAAATATGATGAGTATATGATGCCCTACTGGTTACTATTTAGATGCAATACTTTTAGCTGTAATTTTTCAACCACTTGAGAGCTAACTCGTAGTGTATTGTTGTATTCAAAATTGGTACAGATTAATAGTAGCAATTAAAAGAGCTTGAATGTCTCAATATTGTTAGCAAATATAATANTCGATGCCCTACTGGTTACTATTTAGATGCGATACTTTTAGCTGTAATTTTTCAACCACATGAGAAGCGAACTCGTAGTGTATTGTTGTAATCAAAATTGGTACAGATTAATAGTAGCAATTAAAAGAGCTTGAATGTCTCAATATTGTTAGCAAATATAATAATAGTTGCAATCCCCGGATGAAAATTTTATAGTGGTTAAAAAAAAAAAGGTGAATGTATACTACAAAAATGCGAACACAAATCTCAAAGAAATTGAGAGGCCATGAGTGGAAGCCTAGGCGGTTGAAGTTTCGAATCATCAGTCGGAGTATTACAGATTAACAACACGATGAAGTGTCGCCTTTTCTTTATAACACTAAAGGAGTCAACTCTTCGATGGTTTCTCAATCTGCCAGTTGATATTATTCTAACCTTCAGTGAGTTCAAGAAACTCGTTGTGGTGAATTNTGGAGTATTGCAGATTAACAACACGATGAAGTGTCGCCTTTTCTTTATAACACTAAAGGAGTCAACTCTTTGATGGTTTCTCAATCTGCCAGTTGATATTATTCTAACCTTCAGTGAGTTCAAGAAACTCGTTGTGGTGAATTTCTTGAATATGCAAAAGCCGAGTAAGAAGTCTTAGGCTCTGCTTTAGATAAAGCGGGAAGAGAACGAGAGCATGCGGTCTTACATCATCTGATTCCAGAAGGAAATGTTGGAGATAAAGAATTTACAACAAAGAATTTACAACCTCTACTTTCTCAGATTGATATGACACAAGGAGTTATTGACGTGCGATTTAAGTATGACTGGAATCTGCTCGAACCAAAGTCTTTCCTCAAACCATTGAAGAAGACCAACAATCATATCCATGCTGATGAGGCTACATGTAAGTCCAGTGCCAAACTAGAATCAATCGAACATCAGTCAAAGAAGAGGAAGGCTCGAAACGAAGGAAACAAGTCGAGGGATAACCAAAATCCCTACAGCCAGCTGTGTCATAGCAACAACCAACGGTCCCGGGATAATCGAGGCAACAAAAATGGCAATTATGGTCAGAATTGATATTCTGACCAGCGACTGTCTCAATATTCCAAACGGTCGCACGTGTATCAGAAGATACAGGTTTAACTCTGCTGAACATTTCGATTGCTGAGTTTGTTATAACCATACAAAACAAGGAGTATTTTAAGAAAGACCCTCCAATGAAGGTCAGACTTATGCTCCAAAACTCGAACAAATATTGTGATTACTGTCATGATCATTGGCATGACACGGAGGAGTGTCTTCATCTCCGAGACTTGGTGAAGGAACTGATCAAGGAGAAAATCTCAAGAAGTTTGTCACTGTTGGAGGATAGACACGACAACAAGGAAATGCCATAGCGAAGGAGCTGTTGAACGAACTAATCAGGGTTAGCAAAGTTCATATTGAAAGAGTCATTCTGACTATCTTCGGGGGAGTTGGAGAGCCATCCCGTTGGTCTAGCCAGAAAAGGCATCGATCGGGAGAAGTATGTGCCATCACTTCTCACAAGTGTAAACATCTTCATATTGTTTTTACTGATGTAAACCTTTTGCCAAAAGAAAACCCCTACAACGACGCGATTGTTGTTACTGTGTTAATAAAAAACTACTAGTTGGGTAGTACCTTGGTCAACATCGGAAGTTTAGTGAACATTCTTTTCAAAATGTTGTTCGATAAAATTAGATTGAAAACTGGTCAATTTGTAGCACCTATTAGTACACTGTCCAGTTTCTCTAATGAAAGGAAGGAATCATTCGGATGTCATTTATGTGTGTGTCTCATGGGGCAAGAGAGAGAAGCAATACACCAACATGGAGGATTTTTTTGTGGTTGAGTTCCCTTTAACTTACAACACTATAATCGACTAGCTGTTGCTGACCAACTACTAGACGATGAATTTGACTTACCATGTGGAGGTGAAGTTTCCTGGCGACGGAGAGATTATCACAATACGGGGCAACTTGAAGCAGTCAAGGAGCTACTACCTTTGAGTGGTCACCAGGGTCGATCACGAACCACTTGTCATTTTAATATAAAGGGAAGGGAGCCTTGAGACTAATGAGTCCATCCTTGAAGTACTAGCGTCTAAGGAAGGAGAACCTGATAAACTTTTTCACATCAGTGAAAGCTTCGATGAAGGTACATAAATTTCCAGATCAAAACCCTTTGTGAGTATAAAAATGTCTTTGCTTGGATAGTAGCAGAGATGCTTGGGATTTTGATCGACGTTGCTTGCCATCGATTGAACGTCAGTTCGACTTCTCAACTTGCACAACAGAAGATTAAATCGACCGCCAGGACTTTGGCCGAGTCGATAGTGCCGAAGGAGCAGATTCTAAAGGAGGTCAACAAATATCTCCTAGGGTTTACAACCTGAAAACTTATGTTGGGAAAGAACTCAATAAAAAATAAAGCGGAGATTACTTAAAGAAATTTTTTCCATAGAAAATTTTCTTGTACATTTTAAAAGAAATGTCTTTACTAATAACTTGTACATTATTGTTTATCAATGCAATGAAATGTGGAATTAACTAATTTTGTTTTAACGATAAACTCAGGTCCCTTTGATATTCAGGGAACACGTGAGGCATGATAATAGTTAATTTCAATGCTCGGGGAACTCTTGTGCATTGAGTGAAAAGGTATGCAAAGAAAGCAATTTATTGTAATGTTGGTAGACCAATCAATAACTCTTAGCCTTTGAGTGGCAAATTCTTGCCTCTAAACTCGATAAGATTAGTTTTTAGAAATGGTTCTCTGCGCACTAGCGACAAGATCCACGTAAGAGTAATGTAAATCATCCAGAAACAAGTTTTGGAGGTTACCCATACATGCAATGCCAAGATCTGCGCCTAGTGTAAGAAGTAAACCAGACTGGGATGGAAAACCGATCAATTGAATGTAGTAGGGTCAACGTCCAATAAGGCTCATGATAAATGTTTGATCAAAATACTAAACAATTAATCAATTTCAAAAATCAATTGAAATACAAAATAATTGTTCAATTTTAAAAATTATTGATCGATCGATGTAGATTAATTGATCAATATTAAAAGCTGAGAACGACCAATATACAAAATACTCCATTAGATTTCAATATTTAGCTCTGGGGGTGATTTAAAATTTACCAAAGCCGAGATTTGTGTTATATTAGAAACATCACTGCAGATGTGGGTCTCTCTGAGGGGTGATAATTTGATCGAGCGATCATGATGGGAGGCAATCAATCTACATCAGTTGATAAACCGTGATAGACTCACTCTTGAGATGAGAAAATGATCGATCGATAAATGATATCACAAGCAATTTGAAAGAAATATGATGAAAAGAAATTGGACGAAATATTTATATGTACACAAATGAGAATTACAAGTTTTTTATTTTTAATTCAATTAATTACATGAAAATAAATTTACAAAAAATTTTAGGCTTTAGCAAATTGTCGATTGATCCTCACCGCTAGAGCTTTCTTCAGTCTCCTCCTCTTAAAAATCTTTTGCCTTGTTAGGGATGAGGGTTGTGAACTCGTCTGGCTTGAAAAACTTGGCGTCGACTAGTTTATGGTGAATAAATTCAATGCCTTGCCAAAATCTCTTAGCCAATTCAACCACATGTTCTTCATTCGAAACAGATGAGGCAACCTTCTCCTTTAGCTCTTTGTTCTTCTCCATCAGGGTATCTAGTATTTCGAGATAATCCTTTGTTTCTGCAAAAAAATTGTCGAGTTTAAGTTGGAGGAGCTCTCTATCATCCTGGGCCCTTTGAAGATCAACTTCTAGTGAAACTACTATGATTTGGGCATAAGCCAAGGACTTATCCGCACCANGGGTGCCTAGAACTTGATTCGGCTAATGCATGATTCACACAAGTGTGAATTTCATGCAAGTAATAAAGTTAATTGAGTCTAACATCATCCCTATGAGGATTGATGTAAACAGTTATTTAGAAAAGTAAATATTAGTTTTCAAAAACCCAAATTCCAATTCAAATCACTAAAATTTTTTATTATAATGTTAATTGCTAATAGAAAATTGCTCAATTAAACATAATTCTTAGGCTTTGTGAAATTATGAATTCATTATTTTCAAATTACAAGGTTGAAATAGTCATATTGTCAATTGGAAGCAAAAATTATTTCGAATTTTTATCGACAAATAAAACCTAAATTTTAAAAGTTTAAATTGCTATATGACTATGCATTAAGTGGTTCAAAACTTTTTTAATCCCATTTTCCTTTGTATTGCTAAGGTTTAGTTGATATATATTCATTCTTTTAAACCTTAGTTAC
>JXCR01069962.1:17879-42438 GCA_002079205.1 Phalaenopsis hybrid cultivar
AATTCATAGAGTAAAATCGTTGAACATTAAGCACAAATAAGAAAAATATATGAACTCAACAGCACAATAGCAAGTGTATCAATATTTACAAGCTACAAATATTAGAACATGAAATTAAAAAAATAAGAAAGTAAATGAACTAAACCATATAATAACTATGAATTCAAGAATTTTTACATGTTCCATTCAATTCAAAGGCATGGACACACCCATACATATGTGGCACCTAGACTAGTATTCTAACCACCCTTAGTTTTGCTCATATTTTCCTTCCATAATGTCATATAATCATTACATCATGCAATCTACTTTTCTAGTGAGTGTAATTCAATCTACTCTCCTACATTAAGTGTGTATAATCCAACAAATCCTTCTACATTAANGCAAGTTCCATTCAATTCAAAGGCATGGACACACCCATACATATATGGCACCTAGACCAGTATTCTAACCACCCTTAGTTTTGCTCATATTTTCCTTCCATAATGTCATATAATCATTACATCATGCAATCTACTTTCTAGTGAGTGTAATTCAATCTACTCTCCTACATTAAGTGTGTATAATCCAACAAATCCTTCTACATTAAGGGATTACTCCTAGATGGGCATAATTAATCCCTCTCTATTATTGGAGAAAATATCAAACCATATATTCTCTTGAACTCTTAAGGAAAACTTAGTAGCCATATATTATAATTATAACCTCTAAACAATATAAGTGATTGACATGTAATGGAAATAAAAAATAATTGCTAATAACAAAGAGAGAAAGGCCATCACAAAATAAGATGCTTCTATAGAAGGGATTTGAGAAATTTTCTATTTTGGATACACTAGTCAGAGTTTGTTTTCATTTCCTGAGCAATGAAAGATGTATTTTACCTTACATGAGTTTAAATGGTGTGCTATTTCTTATATGATATGAATGTTTTGGGTGGAATAAATATAAAAATTAAAGTTCAACTGTTTGATATCTAAATAGATAAGACATGGGTGATATGTATGTATATGCCCCATAAAAAATGTTGTGCCTTGCAACATATTCATCTAAGATTTAAGGATGAAATTCATAAAATATTTAGGATATGTTTGGGTAGTTACAGCTTATTGAATAATCTGCTGATAAACTGATTAAAAATAATCTGTTGATAAGCCAAGTGCAGTGCCTATCACAATTTTTTATTTTTTTTTGGAAAAGCCACACCACTACCAGAAAACTGCCACCGCACCTAGACAGGTGCAGTGTGAAAACGTTGTTTTCGGCGTTTTGAAAACACACAAGCTTCCAAAATGCAGTTCACCCAAAGATGTCAGGTGTGTTTTCAAAACGCCACCGCACCAAATAAGCTGCCCCAAACGGGCCCTTAGTAGAGTTTCCCAGTGTGCATGGAGACCAATGAAATAGAAGGCTACACAAAAATGTTAATTAATTTATTTATTTTTTATTTTGTACTTTTTTAGGTAGAAAATTTTCAAAAATTTTACAAAGAGAATTGAATACAAAAATATAAAAATATTCCCCCCTCAACTTTTCTCACATTTCACTCAAACCCCTCATCAACGAGAACTACATAAAGGTTTTAATATGAAAGTTGTATTCTATGAGAAGCATTGGAACGCACTTCTTAACAAAACGGCAAATGAACAAAATTGAAAATAGANGAAAGTAAATGAACTAAACCATATAATAACTATGAATACAAGAATTTTTACATGTTCCATTAAATTCAAAGGCATTGACACATCCATACATCTATGGCACCTAAACTGGTTATCTAACCACCCTTAGTTTTGCTCATATTTTCCTTCCATAATGTCATATAATCATTACATCATGCAATCTACTTTCTAGTGAGTGTAATTCAATCTACTCTCCTACATTAAGTGTGTATAATCCAACAAATCCTTGTACATTAAGGGATTACTCCTAGATGGGCATAACTAATCCCTCTCTAATATTGGAGAAAATATCAAACCATATATTCTCTTGAACTCTTAAAGAAAACTTAGTAGCCATATATTATAATTATGACCTCTAAACAATATAAGTGAATGACATGTAATAAAAATAAATAATAATTTCTAAGTATAAAGAGAGAAAGGCTATCACAAAATAAGATGCTTCTCCATAAGGGATTTGAGAAATTTTCTATTTTGGATACACTAGTCAAAGTTTGCTTTGCAAATTTGGAAGATTTAAATACGTAACACTCAATTTTTAGGTTATGTATCTTACATCTAAACCTCAATTTTTATATAGGTGCCACCTTTCCTGAGCATTGAAAGATGTATTTTACCTTATAGGAGTTTAAATGGTGTGCTATTTCTTATATGATATGAATGTTTTGGGTGGAATAAATATAAAAATTAAAGTTCAAGTGTTTGATATCTAAATAGATAAGACATGGGTGATAAAAAATGTTATGCCTTGCAACATATTCATCTAAGATTTAAGGATGAAATTCATAAAATATTTAGGAACTGTTTGGGGGTAGTTGCAGCTTGTTGAATAATCTGCCGATAAACTGATTAAAAATAATATGTTAATAAGCTAAGTGCAGTGACCATCATAATTTTTTATTTATTTTTTGAAAAAGCTAGATCGCTGCCAGAAAACTGTCACCGCATCTAGACAGGTGCAGTGTGAAAACGCTGTTTTCAACATTTTTAAAATGCATAAGCTGCCAAAACTCATTTTACCCAAAGAGGTCAGACGTGTTTTCAAAATGCTACCGCACCAAATAAGCTGCCCCAAACGGGACCTTAGTGGAGTTTCTCCAGTGTGCATGCAGACCAATGAAATAGAAGGCTACACAAAAATGCTAATTTATTTATTTTTTATTTTGTACCTTTTTAGGTATAAAATTTTCAAAAATTTTAGAAAGAGAATTGAATACAAAAACTCTCTCACATTTCACTCAAACTCATCATCAACGAGAACTACATAAAGGTTTTAATATGGATGTTGTATTCTATGAGAAGCATTGGAACGCACTTCTTAACAAAAAGGCAAATGAACAAAATTGAAAATAGACATGTTCTAAGCCAAAAAAAAAAAAATATTAAACAATGAAGCATGACAATCATTCAAAAAATATTTGGTGAAAGAATATTCGAATATAACAAAGATATTCTCTAATATACTACAAATCATTTAGCAAAAAAAAAAAACTCTGCCAATTCGTCCCATGCTTTAAGAGATGAATTAGTCTAAAACGTTTTGACCAAATGTTATAAAGTAACTAATTAATAAATTAATTTAAATAAACAAACTTAAAAAAGGGGTTTTAACGTATATAGCACGTGAAAGTTGAGTATTTACATATTCAGCATCTCAAAACTTAATATTTACTAAATTCAAACTTCTGTTAGTCTTTTGATGGACCATCCCTCCCAGCAGATCACCCACAACAGTGATGCTACACCGTTTCTCTGCCCCTTTCGGTCAGGAAAAAATATTTACACCGTATGCAAATGCATATGGTGTCCGGTTTCTACTGTTCATCACAACAAAAATGTAATTCGGTGGATCTCATTTAAATTTTTTTCTTAAAAAAAATTGTTGGACGGTTGAGATCAGACATCGTATGCATTTCTGCAAACGGTGTCCGTATGAGATAATTTTTCGGCCAACCTCCTTTGGTGTTCCATGGACCCGTCATTGACGGAAGTTTGAATTTAGTAATATTAAACTTTGAGATGCTAAATATGTAAATATCAAGCTTTTTAAGTGCTATGTATATAAGAACCCATAAAAAAATGACATTAATTATGTTCGAAAGGGTGACAATGGACCTGGACAATGCCGAAGAACAATGGGATTTCGTTCTCCCTTTTAACTCTTCCGCTACAAATACTGATAAGATTTATGCGCAGGTTGCAGGCTTCATCGACACCCTAATGGCTGCTGGAATGCAGGGTTGACATATCTTTGTTTTTTTGTTACTTTCCTTATTATTATTTTTATTATTATTATTATTGTTATTGATTTGTCATCAACAAATTTTCATCAAAACACAAATCTTAATGCATTTCTGATTAAAATTCAATTCCATCTCGGCCACGATTTCATAAAAAAGTATAGTCAAAGTGAATTTCTCAACAAAACAAACTCAATGATGTCAAAATAGGATCAATTTGAGTTCAATCAAACCAAGATTAAACAATTGAAGCATAATTAAAGCATTGGATTGAATTGAATGGTCATATGGACTCAAAATTCGACGAGAGGAATCTAACAAGCCTAAGATCACTCAATTTGGAGGTTACTGAACACTCAAATCCTTAAAAAATCATGTATAAATAACGTGGTTTAGCATGTACCGCTTGGTTAGGTGGTTAGGTAAATTATGCACTAAAATATCAAAATACTCCTACAAATGAAAAAAAAAAAACTATAAATAGGCCCAATCTCTTCACTTAAGGGGGAGAGGTGATTCTAAAGGCAGTGCTAGAAAAGCCCAGGAGCAAAACAATCAACCTCTGTAGCCACCGACCAATGTCGACTGCCTCTCGCTGTCACCACATGCCACCAACCACCATCTGTCAACAAGAACTGCTTGCAACTATTGTAAATAAACTATAACCTCTGTGTCTATTTGTCATTATCATAGGTATTAACCACATCATATATTGCAAACTACAACATTTTTAGCAATCAATTATGACATTTTTGGCCAACTATTATTGTTACAACTTCTAACTATGACTTTTGTCTCTTGCATCCATCAACTAACGTTTACTAGTGGCTTTTGTGGCAATCAATTATGATCTTTATAACCAACTACTATTATTACAACTTTTAATTACAACTTTTATGATCAACTACCATCATTGTAGCCCTCAACTACAACCTTTTATGACCAATTACCATCTTTGTAGCAACTAATTATGGCCTTTGCATCTAGCCTCTATAGCAAACTGACGCTATTGAAGCCACCAAATAGAGCCTTTATGACCAACTACTGCCTTTGAAATAAACAAATACAACATTTTTTTGCCATTTATTTATATTATTACGAAAAATCAAAATTTTCATAGCTTTATTATGGTTATTATAGGTAAACTATTATTTTACATATACAATTATCAACTTTGCAATTCCATCAGCTTTAATTCTGGTAAAAAGTGGACTTATGTACTCACAATTACATAATGGATTGCTTTGACAAGAGTAGGCTCCATATGCTTTTTTCTTCCATGGTTTTTTCACCTAAAAGTTTTAGTGTCTCTTCCTACTAATTTTCTTTTATCTATATTTGTGTTGACTCTTTATTTAATGCTCAAGTATTAAATTATCACTCTATCGCTGCTAAAATTCTGACTCACAACAGTTTGACACCATTTGTGGGAAATGAATCCCATCAATAAAAGCCTATACTTCTTTAATGGCTTAAAAATTGCAAAATATGTGATTCTTGCTTTAATACTCATCATTCTAGTGCATAATCTCAAAGTTTAGGAAACCAAGCATTTTTTATTGTTTCCCAATGATATTCATCACCCAGCTTGCAAGGAAATCTCTTTTGCACATATTTAAGATCAAGTATAAAGAATTGAGAAGGCTGAAAATGAGATCCTTTGACTTTTACTTGAGGCTCGATAACTGAAGGTAGTGCATACTTGAGGAACATAATTACCTCAAAATCTAATGATTAGAGGTACACACATATCACATCCTCCACACACTAAAGTTTCTCCTTAAGATGCTATCTCATTTACACTACTATCTACGCATCCATCCTATGTAGTTAAGCATAGCAATAAACCTCCAACATGTGTAAAGAGTTTGATCTCCCATTATTCATGGTGAATTAAGACATCTAATGCAGAAAGAGTTGTCTTTAAGGAATAGATGTCATTTATCTGCTTGGCATAATTCTTATTAGTCTTCTTTATTAGCTAATATTGTCCATCATCACCTTAGTCTAATATGCTTCAAACTTCCAAAAATTAAATCTTAAGTTGGGATGCCTATCCCATATGAATATGTGAATCTTTATGGAATCATCATGAACATACAATGAGCTTCGAACATGCTTCTTTTTCCTACAACTCCTTAAAACTAAACAAGTACTTGTCTTAATTCACACCTAGAGGAGTTTAACATCTATTTCTTTCCGAGACAAGATACTATATTACAAGTGCATTTTGATTTGGTGGTTTCTTGTGCAATTCCTGCTAATATCAAAAATTTATTCTCCCCCTAAAGATATTTCTAATTGACTCTGTATGTTGTCAGAGCCTCTAAGAGATTAATAGTTGGAGCTAGAGTCATTCTTATTTCTCTTAAGCAAAATATTTTGAAATATGTATTTTGTCTAAAATTTACTGTAATAAAGAAATATCACTAAGTATGAAGTCCCATTGTTAGATTAAGGCTCTTCGTCAAATATGAAGTTTTAAGATATAATTATTTATACAAAAGAATTGCAGAGTATATTTAGGGATAACCTAATTCTTGATGGAATCAATCTCAATTTATTTAATAATAAATTGAGGTAGTGCGTTCTCAGCTGAAAGATCTAAGATCTTGTATTCTAGAGCAGAGCAATAACTTCATCACCTTGTTTCTTCTCTAACTGATCTAGCATTTTACGAATGTGAAGATTATGATTTTGTCTTTGAGTACAAGTGAGAGTTTCCTTCCTTTTAAACTAAACATGTGTTGGCAAAGCACTAATAAGTTCACCTTTAATCGTCACTACCATCGACTTCATTTTTCAACTTCAATACTCTGGTTATTACTTGTTTCTACTTCTTCAATTTTCTTTAACTTTCTTTTCTTTGTACCAACATCCTTTCTTTTGCTTTGAACTTCAATATTGGCTTTTGATAGTGGACTTGTTCTTGATTTACTATAATCAACAATGCTTCTTCATATTCTGATTCAAGTTACTCAAAGTCTATATCAAAATTGATTACAACTTATCCTTCAACTTTCTTCTTATCCAGTGCGGGACTAATGCTAACCTTGAAAGTAAAGATCAATTGATACACCTTAAAATTAACTATTTTAATATATATTTATTGCTCATTTTATGCATATTTTTGATGATATTTTACTTTAAAGGAAAGTCTTTTGCATATTTTTAGTTTCAGGTATAAGGAATGGATCTTTAGAGAAAATGAGAGCAAAATGGAGCAAAATGACACAACATTATATGACACCATAGCGTCAGCTATCCAACGTGATGGGCATCAACAATGGTCCCTCTAGAAGATTTAATGAATTTGGACAAATTTTAAAGGGCTGATTTTCAGAGATATATTAAAAGAGGTCCATGGTTGAACGAAAAAGAGGCTTTGAAGAGGACTTTTAGAGGATCTAGAGGGTGCGTGAGTTCTTAGTGGTAAAGGTGTAAGAGTTAGTGAGTCCTTGATTGTGTAAGAAGAGTTTGGAGATTGCTTGAATGAAACTTTAGGAAATGCTTGGGGAGAAGACATAAGATAAGTATTTTGTATTTGTGTTTGAGTTTTTGCTATTAAGACTTGAATTTCAATACAAATCATGTGTTTTTATTTGATCTCCATAAATTCTAAGTAATTTTTATTTCTTTTTCCTTGCATATGAGAATTAATCATGTGGGAAGAGCATGCTTTAAAGATTTTTTTATTTAAAATTTGTGATGGTATTTTCACTAGTTCTTAATTTACTTTACAAATTGGTCATTTATGATGTTAAAATCTGTTGCAAAATAAAATGATGCGAGAGGGATATAAATTCACTTAACTAGTGAGTACCAAACTTAACTTTGGATAGAGCCATCACAATCGTCCAAGGGGAGGTGTAAATAGATAGAGAGATAAGTTTTGATGAGCGTAGAATTAATGTTTCTAAGGTGACATACTAGATTATTTTATGGGAAACTATGCATGTGCACCCATTGAGACAAGGTTTGGTTGCACCTTTGAGAACTTGAGAGCTGACCAATCAGGTGATTCAATTGAAGTCCCCAACCTGAACCTCCATGAAGCTGAGTCCACCTGTTGTTCTAAACATCAACGGTTTGAGAATAAAAAAAAAGGTGGGGTTGCTTTCCTTAGAATCTAGATATCAAAACTGGTGGCTTTTTCCAACTCTGATCCACAGACACCTCAAGTAAATTTTATTGACCAGTTCGTGCAAATTTTGAATGCAACTAGGAAAATTTTTGAGGATTTGTCGTTGTACTTATTTGCAGTAGAGTTGCTTGAAGACTCGATTCATAGAGATTTTTTTTGTCAAGGTTTCTAAAGACAAAAGGGTCGCGTATATAGGACATTTTTATGACCACGGTAACATTTGAGAAACTTTTTTTATTTATATTCACTTGGGACATTATATTTGTGTTTTTTTATTGAACTGCTTGGAACTTCGCTTATTTAGCGCATCTGAATTTTTTTATGTTTGTAATGTTATGTGGTGGTAGCTAATTCATTTAGGCTTTTGTATTTGAAAACACGATTCAGATCTACATGGATTCCGCTGAAATAATGTACAAACTGAGAATTGTAGTTGTTGTGTGCTTGAACAAATATTACAACTTGTACATTAATAGGTCTTCATGCATGACATCCTCATACGTTGGCGACAAATGGGTTGAGAAGTTGTTTGCCGCCCACCCAACAATCTAACAATATGTTCAACATGAGATATTGAGTATACATTTATTTGTTGGAGAAACTACATGGATCTAATGGACTTAATGCCTTTTCGAGGTTGACTTTATGAGAGGTGTTGGTTATAAACCTCTACATATTATCCCTGAATGAATCAATGAGAGGGGCAATGGAGCGATTTCAACTCTCCTTCGAAACAATTTACAGGTACTTCTTAGTGGGGTTGAAGGCACTTGTATGCATTTCTTCACAAGTCATAAAATCTACTGATCTACATTCGAATGGACCCCTACGAAGATTTCACGCAATGCATGGTACATGTCGTTCTTTTAGATAATTTCTCAAATGCATTACAATAAAATTTGAAAAAAGTGTCGTTATTACAAACTTACAGTTATTTTACTTGGATTGTATTGGAGCAATTAAAAAAATACACGTTCACATGTGTGTTCCAAATAATGATAAGATTGCATTTATTAGCCTTTATGGGAGCCCGATGTAGAATGTAATGGTCATTTGCAACTTCAATATGTGTTTTAATTTTGCTATTGCTAGTTGAGAGGATGTTAACCTCATTTTTGGTTGAGGTCTATTTTTTACTCTTTAGTAGCTTAGGGCCTAGCCATAAGACTTTCTTGTTTACTATTCCTAGAGGATTAGAAAAGGAACTCTCACCATTAGAAATTCTACACTCTTCTTTGCTCAACTTGAAGTTCCACATATTGGTCTTAACCTCTAGCACATAGTAGATGGGGTCAGTATGGAGGAGCTCAAAGGAGAGTCCCCGTAGGATGGTCAAACCTTAGGGTTAACCCTAGGTAAACTGGTTTTGGTTAGGCTAGCCTGCACACACCTACTCACATACCCCAATAAGACCCCCTTAATTTGATCTCCCGACTCCTTTTGGAAAGCTCATATGAGCGGACCCAAACCCCTAGTACTTGGCTAAGAGGGTTAGGACCAGCATATTGAACATCCAAAGTGAGTCCTCATATGGCACCTATTGGTTTGGCATGTCTTTATAGCTTACTTGCCCATTCTAGCCCAAAATCACCAAATTACCAAAATACCCCTACAACCCTAATTTTTTCCAAAATTTCCAAAATTACTCAAAATACCCAAATTTGTCCAAAATTCATCTCACATCACTCACCGCAACCTAAATTGACCAAAATTCATTAAATCAACAAATTTTCAAAATACCCTCAAAATTATCAAAAATTACCAAAATGCCCCTCATGACTCAAAGATTCCAAAATTCCAGAAATTCTAAAAAATTCCAAAATCATCCCAATATTCACAATTTCAATTTTTAATCATCAATTTGACCCAATTTGACCAAAAGCCCCAATTTGCCCTTAAAGGCCTAATTTCACCAAATTAGCCTCAATCTTGACCCAATTAGCCCTAATCTTGCTCAATTTCAATTTCAAATCAAAATTTAGTACCCCAATCCCAATCTAAATAAAATTCAAGCCCAATTTGACCCAATTTCAAGCCCAATTTCATCCAAATAAAAAAGCCCAAATTTTGACCATATAACTAAATCCACCAAATTGACCTTCCAATTCAATTCAAATCACTTCAAACCCTTTCCAAAATTTTCATGGAATCATCCTATACCAAATTCAACATTCAATCCCAAAGTTTAGCCCAAATTTAATCTCAATTTTAAATGCCCAAGTCTTTAATAAATATTTACGAGGTCAAGGAAATCATAGAAATAAATTTCATATTTTTTAAATTTTTCTCTGAATTGTTAGAATTATTTTAGTGAAAATATATTTTTAGCCTTTAAAAATTATTTTAAGCTTCAAAATTCAATATCTTCACTTAGAAAATTAATAAAAATATTCCAAATTTTTTTAAGTGCTTAGAAAAAATTTAGAATATTTCCATGAATTTTGTTATTTTTTTGTGATTTTTATTATTTTTGAATTATTTAAATATAAGGATTAAGGCTTTATTGTTGTTGTTGTTGTTAAATATAAGGAAAGATTTAAAAATAAAAATTTTATTTGAATTAAAATTTTATTTTTAGAAAATTCCTCTGATCACAGAGAACTCCAAAAATCAAATTTTATAGTTTTTTTGTGTTATATTTTAATTATTAAAAATCATTTTAGTGTTAAAAATGACACTTAACATTGAAAATCAATTTGAGTTATCAAATGAGCTCCAAATATTTTGAAATTTTTATGGGGAGTTTTCTGAACTTCAAATTATAGTGGAGAGTTAAAATCAAGTCATTTAGTTATTTATGTTTGTGAAAATTAAGTGCATTTTTATTGACTTGGCTCATGAAATATTTTCCAAAGGTTTCTCTGGTCATGACAAACCTTCCAAAATTTTCGTGAAATTTTCTAAGCAACATGCTAATTATTATGATTAATTTATGTAAATAATAGATATAAACTTGAAAAATATGGATCTCTATCTAGGGATCTCTGAATTTGGAAAAATCAAAGAATGTTCCATAAGAGAGAGGCAACAACATGTCAAAATTTGAAGTCATGGTGAAATGTCTACAAGCATGGAGAATCAAAAGGCTCAAAATAGTATTTAATTAATTAAAAATAATATATGCATCAAATGAACTTCATCCATTTCCACATTGTTCTCCTCTGCTCACTGAGAAAGAGAGTATTTTTATTTTATTTTTGTGATTTTTCTACACCAAGATATGAATTTTTAAAGTTTAGGGAATTAAATAAATAAATAAAAACTCTATTTTTCTACTTAAGTGACGCGGCACCGCGCCAACCTACGGTGGCTCTGAAGCTCCACGCGACACGCTCCCATTTGATGCTGCCTTCCACGCCAGCAGCCACGCGTCCCGCCTTTTTGTTCCATCTCTCCATCCGGCACGAACAGAGCCGTCCGTGTGATACACGCGTGATCCAACGACACGTGGTCATCGTCCTCGATGCCCAAGCCTGAGAACCGTTCATTTTCAAACCTTGATGTCTCACTCATTTCTCAACCAAATCAAGTGAAATTTGTTTCTAAATGCTCGTCTTGACTAGTAGAACATATCCATATGGTAATCATTACATCAAACTAACCCTAATCAAATGGAGAATAAAAATAGGCTCGGGAAGAGAGGAAGTTCAGTACCTTTACTCTGAGAAGGGAAGCTTCAATCAGAAGTGCTCGGCATGTTCGTGGAGGTCCAAGGAGGCTAGCGATTGACCCTCTTGCTGTGGGGAACGGTCTAGGTATGAATTTGACCAAGCTTGATTTCAAGTGTTGGTCTAGAGCTATGTTAGGGGCTCTATATTAGGGGGATTTCATGGGGCTTCTTCTTCTTTCATTATGGTGATGATGTGGGTGAATTTAATTACAGTTTGGTGGACTATGGAGCTATGGGGAGTTCTGTCCTAGTTTTGGCAGAAGTTTGAGCTCCAAATTGAGCTTCTACAGTGGGGATCAGTGGGGGAAAATGATTGGCTTGAGTTGAGGAGGAATAAAAGAGGATGTGGGATCAATTTTGAGGTCTCTCTTTGAGAACATTTTAGCACCTCTCCCGTTGCCCATGGAGGTGAGGTTTTATAAAAATGGTCAAAGGTGGCTCTGTGGGTCAATTGAAGGGTGCAAAGTGCTACCTATATGGACGACAAAGAGGCTTTAAATTTAAAATTTGATGAGGTGGCCTCATGGTTTGAATTGGGTTTGGATTCTGGGGAGGTGGCTCATAGTTTGGTGTTTTCTGGCCACTAGGCTTACCGACAAGGACAGGTAAGCTTGCGAAGAGGTCAGGTGAGCCAGGGGGAGGTTCAATTATCACTTACTCCCTAGGATTAATCTTAATGGTGAGGATATTAGCTTAAGACCCAAATATGGGCATAAATCCCTTAATTTAGGGACCCATTTGTCCATAGCTTGGTTTGGTGGGTTTTGTAAGGTTTATCCTGGTCTAAAGGAAGGGCTTAGTGGCTGTGGTGATCTTTGGTTGGCCAATTTAACATGGCTAGGTTAATTTTTGGTGAAGGGGTCCATGTAGGTCAATTTGGCCAAAGCTTGGGTTTGGGCTAGGCTAGCCATAACCTTGAGCCCAATTAATTGATCAACATTATGTAGATGATTGTCATGATAATTTTTGGTGAAGACTTGAAAGGATTTTGAGTTCAATTGGGGGTTCAATTTGAAGGATTTTTGGAATTTTGATTAATTTGGGCTTGTTGGACTAGACTTGGGCTTAGATTAGGCTATGCTTGGCATTTGGCTCAATTTAATGGTCCAAATGATCAAGGGAGATTTTATGAAGATTTTTCATGAAGAAATGGAGTGGAAATTTTGTGGCTAAGGCAATCAATTTGTTGGAATTTTGAGACATGACCAATTTAGGGAAAAATTAGGGATTTTTGGATTTGGGTTGAAATTAAATAAAATTGAGGCTTCACCAAGGAGAATTGATAGTCAATTTTGATGTTTAAGAATGTTATGATAAGTTTTCAACATAAATTGTGACAATTTGAGTAGGCTATAGGTTCAATTTGGTGAGATCAAGTCACATGACCAAAATTGGGGGTTTGACTTAGATCAAAATAAGGCTCAAAGTATGAGCTAATTGAGCTTAGATTTGCTTTATATTGTTCATATTTTCGGTGAATTTGATTTTAGGATTGAATTTGGGGGAAATTGGGATCAATTTGATGGACATTTGAGGTGAATTTAGGGAAATTGGGCCTTTAAAGACAATTTGGGGGTTTTGGTCAAAATGGTCAAATTGGATAAATTAGGTCATGTGGTAGTTGAGAAAAATGAAATTGGAAATATTTGGAAGGTTTTGAAAATTTTTGGGATTTTTTGGAATTTTGGGATAAGGAGGGGCGTTTTGGTAATTTGGCAATTTTTTGGTGATTTTGGGTAATTTGGATGTTTTTAAAGGGTCAAAATGATTTTTGAACAAATTTGGGTATTTTGGGTAAATTTGAGAATTTTGGCCAAATTTAGGGGTTTCAAGGGTACTTAGGTAATTTTGGGAAACAAGGCCAAATTGGGTATTTTTGGTAGAATTGGGGTGCCAACCACCATAATCGAGCTATGGACCAATGAAAATCCCATTTAGGTCCTCTATGTACTGGACTTAGCTAAACCCTAGCTTAGGGTCAGAAGATTTAGGGGATCATGTACATGAGTCTCCCAAATGATTAAGGGATCAAAGTCAAGGAATTTTAGGTTTAGGGTATTGAGTAATTGTGAGTGAGATGATTGTAGTGAGTGCCTTAGCTCTAAACCAACACCCATAGTCAAACCTAAGGCAAGCAGTCCTATGGGAACTCTCCTTGAGCTCCCCCATAATGACCCCACCTACTAAGTGCTAGAGGTTACGACCACTATGTGGAACTTCAAGTTGAGTAAAGAGGAGTTTGGAATTTCTAATGGTGAGGGTTCCTTTTCTAGTTTTCTAAGAATAGTCAATAGGAAAGACCTATGGCTAGACCCTAGCCTACTAAAGTGGAAAACTAGACCTCAACCAAAAGTGAGGTGAACATATAGGTTCATTTAGCCCATATACCCGAGATCGAGGCCGAGAACATGGACGAGGAAGAACCAACACAATTGTTGAATGAACTAAGCTAGCCATCAACATCGATATGGAAGAAAGTTATGATGAAGAAAGATCTGAGGAAGAAATGATGATGATAAACTAGAAGAAACCTCAATACGAGATCTCCTTAGAAGATGTTGAGAAAGAAGAATATGAGTCGATGTATGATCAAATCAACCACTATGTGAACCCCATGACCCTTACTCCAATATACCCATAAAAAGTTAAGAGTTTAGAGGTCAAGGAAGTTTGTAGTGCTGGTTTGAAGCTGATCAAGTTTTACCATGTTTCCCCGTCTACTAGTCTTGAAAATCATGTAAATTTAGAAGAGGATTCTAATGAATTAATGAAATTACTTTTTAGTTACTTTTCTCCTTGTGTACAAAAGATAATTCAACAGGGATATGTGCCAAAACAAATGCAAGAAAAAAATCTACAACTTTTTAAAAAATTGTGGGATGTTAAAAGTCAAACTCCTAACTCGAAAGAAGGTCTTGGATTTAGTACTGTAGGACCAATCGATGATTTAGAATTTTGCATGGTTGTTGTTAGCAGATTGGAAGAGGAATGTATTGATATAGAGGATAATTCTCAAGATCAGTTAATAGGTGATGCTCCACCATAATTTGAAGAAGAAATTAAGTCAACAGTTGATGAGTTAAGAGAAATCAACCACGGTACTGAGGAGCAGCCCCGACTAACCTTTATAAGTTCTTGACTCGATGAGGAAGAATCTATAAAGCTGATAAAGTTATTATCAGAATTTAAAGATTGCTTTGCCTTAAGTTATGATGAAATGCCAAGGCTATCAGCAAAAGTTGCAGTACATAAGTTTGGGGTCAACCAAGATATGATTTCAGTAAAATAAGCTTCTAGAAGAATGCACCTTGAGCTAGAGCAACAAGTCATAGCCGAGGTAAAGAAATTAATAGACGCTAACTTTATGTGGGAAGAGCAATACCCCACATGGCTAGCCAACATTGTACCAATTAAGAAGAAGAATGGACAAATCTGTGTATGTGTCAACTTTAGGGATTTAAATAAAGCATGTCCAAAAGATGAATTTCCCCTACCAATACAAGAGTTAATGGTGGACATCTCTTTGACACATGAGATTTTCTCATTTATGGATGGATCTTCAGGTTACAATCAAATAAAGATGGCTCCAGTGGATGCAACACTTACATCATTCAAAACACCGATTGGGATCTTCTGCTACAGAGTAATGCCATTTGGGTTAAGGAATGTTGGAGCAACATATCAACGAGCTGTGATGAAAATCTTTGACACCCTCATTCACAACCAAGTGAAATGCTACGTAAATAATTTAGTTTTAAAAAGAAAATAGAAAATAGACCATTTGTACTATTTGAGGATCGTATTTTAATGATTACGATAATATAATTTTAAGATGAATCCCTTAAAGTGCACCTTCGGCGTCACCTCCGGAAAATTTCTAGGATTTGTTGTTCATCATGAGGGAATTGAGATTGACCCAGATAAGATTAAAGTTATCTTAGAAATGCCTCCTCTCAAAGACTTGAAACAACTACACTTCTTTCAAGAAAAATTAGCATATCTGAGATGCTTTATTTCTAATCACTCAGGTAAGTGTCAGCCCTTCTTGGTATTAATTAAAAAGTATGCCAACTTTGGTTGGGAAGAGAAATGCTAGCGGACTTTCAAGGATATTAAATGATATTTAATGATACATCCTATTTCGGCAGCCCCTATCCCTAGAAAACTTTTGATACCTTTTACCGTGGCCTTAGATGACTCTCTCAGAGCCATGTTTGCTCAAGTCAATGATGAGGGTAAGGAAATCACACTATAATACTTGAGTTGCCAGCTACTACCGACGTAAGTGAAGTATCCACCTATCGAGATGCATTTTGTAGGTTTAATTTTTGTCGCCCAAGAGCTTAGGCATTACATGATTTCTCATAAAATTATCCTTATTTAGAAAGTTACTTCGTTGCAATATTTGATGACCAGACCAACCTTCTCCTGACTTTTAACAAGATGGTTGATGATTTTATTGATATAACTTTTGTTCCCCTCCGTGCTATCAAGGGACAAATTTTAGTAGATTTTCTTGCAGTGAACCCACTTTCAGCTGGGTCCTCACTCAACAATGAATTGTTAGATGAGCAGATACTGTAAGTAGAGCCCTCCAATGACGGGCATTTAGAGATGTATTTCGATGGAGCTTCCTTAGCCAAAAAAGATAAAAGATCAGAAACAGCTATACCAGACAAAGTAGGAATTAGGCTGATTTTCATCACGCCAGACAAAGGTATGTTGAGATTCTCCTATCACCTGATAGAACCATGTATAAATAATGAAGCAGAATATGAAGCACTACTTACCTGGTTAGAATTAGCAAACTCAATGGATATAACATACGTTATCAGCTATGGTGACTCTCAACTCATCATTCAACAAGTTGCTTGACAGTACATGACTATCACCTGAGGCATACCATATCACAAGAAGAGCTATGTCATATGCCATAGTGAGGGATGCTCTCTACAGAAGATCATTCGAGCAAATATGGTTGCGATGTCTGAGCAGAGCAAAAGCGCATAATATCATCAAAGAGGTACACGCCGGATTATGTGGTGCTTACTAGTTAGGGCTGAAGATGAAAATGAAGATCAAAAGACTCGAACATTATTGGCTAACAATGATATTCGATTGCATGGAAACAACTAAAAGATGTCACCTTTGTCAAGTGCATGGGGTGATCTTACACCAGCCTCCGAATGTGCTTCACTCAACTCTGGCCTCGTGGTCATTCAAGTTTTGGGGCACAAACATATAGGTCCGATAGACCCTCCATCCTCTAAGGAACATAGATTCATTCTTGCAGATACAAATTACTTCTCCAATTGGGCAGAGGTAGTGCCGTTACGAGAGGTTACAACACAAGCCAAATTATCTATCATTTTGGTGTACCACACAGAGTGATTTCTGATAATAGGACAGCCTTCAAGAGCACAAAGATCAATAATTTCGTCAAACGACATGGGATAGACTAGAGGTACTCTATAGTTTACTATCCCAGGGAAAACGGATTGGCCGAAGCCTTCAACAAAACACTCATGCAAATTCTAAAGAAGACACTGGACTAAAATAAAAGAGATAGACATAAGAAAGTATTAAAAGCTTTGTGGGCCTACCGGACAACGTTCAGGACTCCCACTCAATGTATACCCTATGCGCTTGTGTATAGAATCGAGGCCATACTGCCGCTAGAAATTCAGACATCGTCTCTCACAGTCACCGTCACCAACCAAATCACAACTAAAGAAAGTACAAAACTTAG
This sequence comes from Phalaenopsis hybrid cultivar, assembly GCA_002079205.1. Lineage (NCBI taxonomy): Eukaryota > Viridiplantae > Streptophyta > Magnoliopsida > Asparagales > Orchidaceae > Phalaenopsis > Phalaenopsis hybrid cultivar. The sequence continues at coordinate 35,365 of JXCR01069962.1, forward strand.
ACTTGAAGGACTGGAAAGTCTCGAGGAAAAATGATAAGAAGAAAAAAAAATATTTGGAACTCTACCAAGCGAGGATGGTGCAAACTCATGACAAATTGGTCAGCCCGAGGGAATTCAAAATTGGTGACCTTATTCTCGTTCTCGAGAGACCTATTCTGGCACACCGCAAAATAGGTGAAAAATTTGAACCAACTTAGAAGGGACCATTCGTCATAGAGGAATTTTACTCGGGAGTAGGTTACGAGCTGGTAGATTTCCGGGGTGAAAGACCTATGTTGTCGGTCAAGGGCTGTTACTTGAAGATGTACTACCCGACATGAAGCCGCTTGAAATTGACTGCTTTTTAAAAGTTTGATTATTCTGGGGTTATTTACTTGGCCAAGCGTCTGTGACTGGGTCAAAGGTTTTGTAATAAATTAATCTCAATAAAATGAATAATTTTTGAATTTGTCCATTTCATTTCCCTTCTTCTTTTTCTAATTTTAAAATCTAATTAAACTAAATTAAATTGGATAAAAAAATTGCAAATTATAAAAATTTATTATCTACTAAGTGCTTCGTTCTTGTTGTTGTTCATGCTGAATGTCAGTGCATTAACATTTTTCTGTCTTCTGCAGAAGAATGTCAGGACGGAAGCTGATCTTCGCTTTTAGAGATGACCTAAATCTCACATTGAATGAAGAAAGGGCTGCTCAAGGTTACGTCATAGACTTTGACTGAGACTTCAGTCAAGTCAATGTAGAATATGAGAACCCCCTGATGGACGTCGTCAGTCACTAAGAAAATGAAGGATTACCGTCTCTGCTAAAGAAGGGTGACAGAGAAGACTCGTCACGGAAGAGGAAGAAAGTAATCACTTAACAACAACTTTGAACTGAAGAAACCAGTCATCAACATGCTTTAATAACTGCTTCAACAGGGGATTTAATAGGTGCTGATGAAGAGAGAATGCTGGATGCACCGCTCAGAAGAACTCAGAGTTGCAATGCCAACCGAAGAAACCTAGAGCCTTCCTGCGAGAAGAAAGAAGATGACAGAAAGAAGCAGCAGGTCTACTTACCCCAATTTCTGAGGGGAAGATTTATGAGCCATGCTTGAGGGAGACCTCTTCTAGCCCGCCTGGCACAGAGGATGAGTTAGAACCGACCACAGAGCCGATACAAACAGAAACACCTCATGAATCTTACAAGGGTTACCGCTATGCAATCTTGAGATTCCCGTGGGAGCATCTACTGGAGGAGTATTCGTTGAATGCCCAAGATGCAACGTTCTACATTTGGATTGCTATAGTTCTTTTCAAGAGTTCACAGCCGCCAGTGTAGGAGGCCAGGAGGCAGCACATCTAGATGCTGAGTCATACATCTCATTGCCTACAGAACCTGACCAAACGTGGGTTCCAGAAAATGTTGAGATGAGGGGACAACCCTGACAATTTGAAAAGATTTCCACAGCAGAATTAGAGAGAATGTGCAGAGTCAAAAGAAGAGAGTCTAAGTTCTATGAAGAAGTCCGAGGTAAAATTGTCAACATACTGGAAGGCTTAGAGCTGTATATTGGGGTCTTCTCAGAAAATGATGAAAAAAGAAATTTATACTATGTATTCGACCTGAGGGACAGAGGTCGAGCTAGTCAGCTAAGGCCAAGAAATTATTCAGAGTCACAGAAATGGATGTGTGGGAAAGGTAGGATGCCATTCAATGTGGTTGTTGCTACAATTTTATTGAAGATAGGCAAGGGAAACCCCCATGAATCTTAAGATACGATGAGGTGGATCTAATGCCTTATGGAATTAAAAGAATGGTCAAGAGGCTGGTTCGATGGATTATATTACCATCCGACTGCATAAAAAACAGCTGCATAATTAATATTTACGAGAAGGGGGATTGCATTCCTCCCCATATTGATCACCATGACTTCGTTAGAACTTTTTGCACAGTGTCTTTCCTGAGCAGAAGAAACATACTCTTTGGAAGAGAAATTGACATCATTGGCCCCGGGGAATTCAGAGGGTCCGTTGAGATTCCGCTGCGAATGGGTTTAATACTGTTCTTAAAAGGAAATGACGCTGATTTGGACAAACACTGCATCTCAGGAGTGTGATATCCCAGCTGTAACGTTCAGAAGAATGCAAGACAAAAAAATACCACGGGGTTTCCGTCCGAACCCAGAGTTGGAAGAATTACAACCTATAAGCTCTGAGAAGGTTGCACCTCTAAGTACACGTAAAGGGAGTTCTTGTCTTGAAGCATGTCTTAGTAGGTCAGCTTGATCAGGAGCACACCCCACCGAGGATAGATAGTCAGTGAACACTTTTTTATACTGTGTTTTGATGCAGCAAATATGATGAGGCATGTATAAGATATGTTCAGCTTATGATATGTATTCAGTATATGATGTTTTAGATGTATTCAACATGTTGACCTTTGATACTTCAACATGTACTTATTTGTAACTCGTACTTTAAGCAGATTAATGAAATTTCTTTCATATTTCGACTTGCTTGTCAAATTGCCCTCTTCGTGCGATTGATAAAGAGCCACAGAACCATACATTGGTTCAAAATTATAATGAACAAAGAACGATACAATGAAATCCTGATATTAAAAATTAAAATATTTTTGAAAATCAACCAACGAAAATTAAAATTTGAAAATATATTTTGATAACTAAATGTGATAAAGAAGAAAAGAAAATGATAAATTTCTTGAGTTTTTTTTATCTCAACTTAGAGGTTTCTTACTCTTTGCTTGCGCAGTGCAACTATCCTGGTCTACACTAGTTTCTTCACATCCAAGCAGAACTTCACATCTTGCACAAAATCTCACAAAATTACACAAATTTTTCTCACCCATGTCAATCTTCACATAACCCATATCTATAAGCTCAACGCCACAAATTCTCTACACTATTTTCATATTGTTCTGAGGGTCAGTACTGAGATTCTGATTCCCTCTCACTACCTCTTGGGTTGGATGTTAGTCATCGAGCTTTCATCCCCAGTTTAGTAAATTTACCTTTCCTGATCAGCTCTTGAGTTGGATGTTAGTCGTCTTGCTTTCCTTCTCATCTTGATCTGTGTCTACTACCTCTTGGGTTGGATGTTAGTCATCAAGATTTCCTCTTCAATGTAGTAAATTTATCTTGTCTGATCAGCTCATTAGTTTGATGTTAGTCGTCGTGCTTTCCTTCTCAACCTGGTCTGTGTCTACTATCTCTTGGGTTGGATGTTAGTCATCAAGCTTTCCTCCCAAATATATTAAATTTACCTTACCTGATCAGCTCTTAAGTTGGATGTTAGTCATCGTGCTTTTCTTCTCAACCTGATCTATGTCTACTACCTCTTGAGTTGGATGTTATTCATCAAGTTTTCCTCCCCAATGTAGTAAATTTACCACCCTAATGTAGTAAATTTACCTTGCCTGATCAGCTCATGAGTTGGATGTTGGTCTTCATGCTTTCCTTAACCTGATCTGTGTTTACTACCTCTTGGGTTGGATTTTATTCATCGAGCTTTCCTCCCCAATGTAGTAAATTTACCTTGCCTGATCAGCTCTTGATTTGGATGTTAGTCGTCGAGCTTTTTATCTCAACCTAATTTATGTCTACTCCCTTTAGGGTTAGATGTTAATCATAGAGCTTTCCTCCCCAATGTAGTAAATTTATCTTGTCTGATTAGCCCTTGAGGTGGATGTTAGTCGTTGTGCTTTTCTTCTCAACCTAGTATGTGTCTACTACCTCTTTGGTTGGATGTTAGTCATCAAGCTTTCCTCCTCAATGTAGTAAATTTACCTTGCCTGATCAACTCTTGAGTTGGATATTTATCGTCGTGCTTTCCTGCTCAACCTGATCCGTGTCAACTACCTCTTGGGTTGGATGTTAGTCATCGAGCTTTCCTCCCCAATGTAGTCAATTTACCTTGCCTGATCAGCCCTTCAGTTGGATGTTAGTCTTTGTGCTTTCCTGCTCAATCTGATCTGCGTCTACTACCTCTTGGGTTGGATGTTAGTCATCAAGCTTTCCTCCCCAATGTAGTAAATTTACCTTGTCTGATCAGCTCTTGAGTTAGTTGTTAGTCATCATGCTTTCCTTCTCAAACTGATCTGTGTCTACTATCTCTTAGGTTGGATGTTCGTCATTGAGTTTTCCTCCCTAATGTAGTAAATTTACCTTGCTTGATCAGCTCTTGAGTTGGATTTTAGTTGTCGTTCTTTCCTTCTCAACCTGATCTGTGTCTACTACCTCTTGGGTTGAATGTTTGTCATCAAGCTTTCCTCACAAATGTAGTAAATTTACCTTGCCTGATCCGTTCTTGAGTTGGATGCTAGTCGTCATGCTTTCCTTCTCAACCTGGTCTGTGTCTACTACCTATTGGATTGAATGTGAGTCATCAAGCTTTCCTTCACAACATAGCGATACGTTTCCAAAACAAATCACATTTTAGAGGATGAGGATTCAGACACCCGATTCTGCATTACTTTTTAATGGTTCAAATATCAAATTTTAGAGGGAGAGGATTCTGACATCCGATTCCGCATTGCTTTGCAATGGTCAAAGTATCAAACTTTAGGGATTGGGGGAACAGTCCCTTCGATTAATTCAAGCCATCCTACTCCCATTCTTCGAGATCAGTTTAATACCACCTTAAACGTAGTAAGACATCTGATTCTTCTTCTGGGATTGATACCCAAATTTTAATTCCCATTTTGGGGTCAACTCCTAAATCCTTTTTTTATTATCCTCCAATATACTCAAAACCTGATAATTTTAAATCCACCTTCTAATCCCCAATGAGAGTTCCAAGTTCTCATTTTGATTGGATATTCACTTGGGAATTCCCTAGTGGAAATAACTGTCACCCAACTACTGTTTGTTCTAGGTTTGTTGACTGAAGTCTGTGTTAGTTTTGTTGATCTCGTCGGTCAACGCCAATACGTGTGGTGTGCTTACCCAGCACACCACTCCTATTGGGGGTCCATTTGTTGACCTCATATTTGGTTGAGGTCTAGCTTTTCCTCTTTAGTAGCCTAGGTTTTAGTCATATGACTTTCTTGTTGACTATTCCTAGAGGACTAGAAAAGGAACCCTCACCATTAGAAATTTTACACTTATTTGCTCAACTTGAAGTTCCACATATTGGTCTTAACCTTTAGCACTTAGTAGGTGGGGTCAGTATGGAGGAGCTCAAGGAGAGTCCCCATAGGATGGTCAAGCCTTAAGGCTAACCTTAGGTGGTCTGGTTTTGGTTAGGCTAGCCTGTACACACCTTCTCACATACCCCAAACCTTAAGACCCCTTTAATTTGGTCTCCTGAATCATTTCGGAAAGCTCATATGGGTGGACCCAAACCCCTAGTCTTTGGCTAAGAGGTTTAGGACCAGCATATTGAACATCCAAAGTGAGTCCTCATTGGCTTCTATTGGTTTGGCATGGTTTCATGGCTTACTTACCCATTCTATCCCAAAATCACGAAATTACTAAAATACCCCTACAACCTTAACTTTTGCCAAAATTCCCAAAGTTACTCAAAATACCCAAATTTGTCCAAAATTCATCTCAAATCACTCACCACTACCTAAATTGATCAAAATTCACCAAAATCACCAAATTTTCAAAATGCTCCCAAAATTGTAAAAAAATACGAAAATGCCCCTCATGACTCAAATTCCAAAATCATCCCAAATATTCCCAATTTCAATTTTTAGTCATCAATTTGACTCAATTTGACCAAAAGCTCCAATTTGTCCTCAAAGACCCAATTCTCCAAATTAGCCCTAATATTAGCCCAATTAGCCCCAATCTTGCTCATTTTTAATTTCAAATCAAACTTCAGTACCCCCAATCCCAATCTAAATAAAATTCAAGCCCAATTTGACCCAGTTGCAAGCCCAATTACATCCAAATCAAAAAGCTCCAATTTTGACCATATGACTAAATCCACCAAATTGACCTTCAAATTTAATTCAAATCATTTCAAATCCTTTCCAAACTCTTCATGGAATATTCCTATACCAAATTCAACATTCAATTAGCCTAAAGTTTAGCCCAAATTCAATCTCAATTTTGAAAGCCCAAGTTTTTAAGTCATTCAAAAAGACCAATTTCAATCAAAAGCACATATGATGATTTTCCTCCACATCATCCCTTTAATCAAAATCATTCCCTAGTTCCAAATCCATAATCAAGTCATTCCAAATCAAGAATCATGCCAAACTTCACCAAAAATACCAAATAAATTCAAAATCCTTTCTCATGCAAGAGAGCCAAGCCAAAGGGAAGCCATGAAGCCATTCCCAAGCCGTAGGATTTCTAGGTGGTCGGCCTAGTGCGACATAAATCCCCAACTTTCCTTTGGGCCTTTGTATGGCTTGGCTATACAATATAAGCCCTAACTTATTTTAGGATTCTGAGATTGTCGTTCATCACGATCTAAATCATCACATCTTTAAGGCTATTTGTGTGATCGTTTCTCACGAATATAAGCCGTAATTAATAAAATTAATGGGATGAAATATTCAACAGTTCTAATTACCAAAATTGAAACCAAACAATATGATAGTTTGAGAAGTCACCGAGGTTCTCCTCAGGATCTGTGGCATCTCCTAATTCTACTTTCTTTGGATTCTAAAAATAAATGTTCAAAATTTGAGATATTCCCTTTTCACACATCTTTGTCCAATCTCCTTGAAAATTCCCATCCTTTGATCTCCTTGAGGACGACATTTTTTGATTTTTATCGAGAGTTTTCTTAGGTGACTTAGATTATCTAAGATGTAATTAACTATAAGGGCTTGCCTTTGTAGGAAACTTTTTTCAACCCAGCTTAATATAAATCCTATTTAATTTTTTTATATTAAATAGGGGAACTTGTCGGCTTATAAATAAAATGATTTTTGTAGACTAAATAGATGTCATATATTTCTTAGTTTATTTAATCAAGACTCACCCTCAAGTCTTGTGTTTATCTTTCGGGATACATACATAGCTTGAGGTGTAGTGCTCTTTCATCTAAACTTTGAAAGCTATGAGATCAGTTTGATTTCGTACTTTTCTAAACTTATATATATATATATATAT
>JXCR01069973.1:26542-40810 GCA_002079205.1 Phalaenopsis hybrid cultivar
TATATATATATATATATATATATATATATATATATATATTGAAAAGAAAAACTAAACTGACCAAACAAAGTGAAAAGAAAAGCTTAGATTTAATTCAAATAACGTGTACTAAAGATGCAAATCAAAGGGTGCTTTTCCTAGGGGAAGATATTCAACATAGGTGGGTAGGATATTTTTGATAAAAATTTCAATGGTTTTTTTTTTAAATACGAGGGACCTTAATGATCTTAATATTGTTAATAATAATAAAATTTTTTATTTTTGTCGTCGCATTAGAGAAGGCTTTAAAGAAAGTTAGGGTGAAAAATCAGTATGACCTAATGTTATCCCAATTGAAGTGTGGAAATATTATAGAGATTTGAGTGTTTCTTGGCTTACTAAACTCTTTAATATTATTTTAAAAACTAAAAAGAGGTCCGAGGAGTGGAAGAAAAGTATTTTGGTGTCCATTTTTAAAAATAAAAAGAATGCACAAGAATGCAAATTATATAAGAATTAAGTTAATGTGTCATGCATCAAAATTATGGGAGAGAGTAATTGAACATAGGTTAAGAAAGACTTGATACAAATATTTCTCATAATCAATTTTGATTTATGTCTGTCAAGTCTACTATGGAAGCTATATATTTTTTGAAAGGTTTGATAGAGTAGTACGGAGAAAGTAAGGAGGATTTGCATATGATTTTTATTAATTTAGAAAATACTTATGATAAGGTTTTAAGAAAACTTTGGAGAGTTCTAGAAAAGAAGTGTATTGATATCACTTAGATTCAAGTCATTAAAGATATGTATACTATAGTTGTTACTTGTGTTCAAACCAAAGGAGGATTGTTCAAGTATTTTTCTATTTCAGTTAGATTGCATCTAGGATCAGCTTTAAACTCATAACTTTTTCATTTGTTATGGATGTTCTCACCAGACATTTATAGAGGATTTACCTTGGTGTATATTTTTCACTGATGATATTTTTTTTGTGGATTAAACCAGAGAAAGAGTTTAGAAAACTTGAATTATCGAGGTCTGCATTAGAGTTTAAATACCTTCGTTTGAGTAGATCTAAAACTGAATACATGGACTGTAATGTTAGTAATATTAGACCTAGTGGCAGAGTTGTAATTATGGATGATCAAATAGTTCAAACGTGTGAATATTTTAGATATCTGGGGACTATTGTTCAAAGTGATGGTGATATAGATAGGGATGTTATTAGTAGAATTCAAGTTGGTTGGTTAAATTGAAGGAATGCATCGGGTCAGTACGCTCAGACTTAAAAGGAAAATTTTATCAGATGGTGGTGAGACCTGCAATTCTTTATGGCGTTGAATGATGGCCTTTAAAAGAGAAGCATAAAAATTAGTTAAGTATTGTTGAGATCAGAATGCTTTTGTGGATGAGTGACTTGACATTTAGAGACAAAATGTGAAACAAATGTATTTGTGAAAGGGTTGGTGTAGCTCTAGTGGCAAACAAGATTAGAGAGAGTCATCTTAGGTGGTTTGGTCACATTAAACGGCGACCACTTGATAATCCGGTTAGGAGTGTAGGTGTTTTAGATTCGACTTATATTAAAAAAGCTAGAGGTAGACCTAAAAAGACTCGGACATATTGTATTCAACATGATCTTAATTTATTAGAATTAAATGAAAATATGATACTCAATAGGACAAAATGGAGAAAAAAGTTTCATGTAGCCAACCTAACTTAGTGGGATGAAGTCTTGTTGTTGCTGTTAATCTTTTTTCTCTACAAGTCTTTGCACTTTTCAATATTTTGCTTACTTTGTGTCCCAATTTGGTATATAAAAATAATATCAATTTTGATCTGGCATGTTGACTATTAAAGACAGCAAACCTATGTAAAATGTTGGGATTTGAGAAAAAAAAAAGAGAAAAGGACAGAAAGACAGAGAAAAGGGCAGAAAGACTAAGAGACAAAATTTCCTCAAGTTTATGGAAAATCCACACTATTTTAACAGTTGATTTCTGAAAGTCGGTTCTGCTAATTCATGGAACCACAAAGGATGAATTAAGCTAGCCAGTTGCATGAATTTTTATTCAATTAGCCTTGGGATTTTTTATACATAATAAACCTATTTAAAATAAGAAGTGGTGTAACGTAAAAAACTAATTTTTAATTTAGACAAATGCTAATTAAATTGGTCTTCATTCTTGAAAAAAAAAAGATGGAAAGTTAAATCATTTGCTTTGATAGAGTTAATTGTTCGACTTAATCCTGCCACCCCCTATAGTAAAAGATGTTTCCTTTGCATCTCTTCACTTATTTATTTTCTTTTTATGATTTTTTTTTCCTGAACATTACATAATTATCAATTGAATATAAGTGATGCAAAGCTTATGACTTTTCTAAGTTGAAGCTTCTCTTGCGTATTCTTGCAATTAATCTCTCTCTTTTTTTTTACGTCTAAACATTTTTATTCACCTTTTTTTACTAGGTCTTGTAACTTGTTCCCATGATTCCTTATGTTGAATAAGGCCTATGAATTTTGTTCTTTTAATCCCATCGCTTTCTCCATCAAGTCTTGCTACTTGTATTCTTTTGTTCATAAAACTTTCTCTGCCATGTCTTACAACTTATTATAGGTTCTAATATATTTCTTGTAGAAATTCTAATATGTTAGTTGCAAATGTTTAAGGAGATTTTCAATAGGCTTTATAACTATAAGTGGGTTTTAAGGTGTCTACAAAATTATAATTATTGATTGAATATAATCTGTATTTTGTTGTACGATTTCTTATAATTCCAAGATTCAATTCTTTGACCCAGTGAGATATTTGAAGATTTTTTGAAGTGTCTATCTTCTAATATAAGTATAACGAATGAATTAACACTTTTTTCTTCTTTTGCGTTCTTTATTTTTTTGAAAGTGTGATTATGTTTTTGTCAAAATTAAAAAATTTGCCATCATATATGCTAATTTCAATCATTTGTTGGTTTTTTTATTCTAAATTTCTAAAAGAAGGCTATTGATTTTTTTTTTTTGAAATGATTTCCATCTTTTTTTTAATTTTTATTGATTTACTAAATAATTTTATAAGATAAATATTTTGTTTCCTATTAATCTTACTCGTCTGCTGCATGATTTTTCACATCTCATATATGATCTGAATTAAAAACACTTTGTTCAAAGATGCACCAGGGCTTTAAGTTGCATTACAATAAAATATTCAATTTAAATGAAATTAATTTAGCTATGATTTTAATAAATTTTAACATAATTATCATGAAATTAATAATATTATTCTTATATTCGATGGCAGAAATAATCCTAGAATATTTAAAGATTGTATAGATAACTTATAGGAATTCTGTAAATGTTATAATTTGTCTTTTTCCTAAAGACTTGAATTCGCCAAGCAAAAGTATTGAGTGTTAACTCAAATATTTTAGTCAATTCTTACTGTTAAAATAAATTTACTTAAGTTGATATGAAAAATTAACTTAAAGAACAAATTTAGTCTTCTTTTGATTGTGTAGATTAATTTCGTCATCATCACTGTCATGCAAGTTCTATTTATTCCATTTAGCTTTGCAAGTTTCAAGTTTTGTCACGTCTACTCATTTCATTTTTTTATTTTCTGGACACATCTCAGACTGTCTATTCCTAAACCATCATTGAAGGCATTTTATTTTAGCTACAAAGGACATGATAAACGATTTGCAATGGGACTTTCAATAATTGGCTAGTTCATAATATTCAATTTATCCTTGTATGCATGCATCAAGAATGCTTATAAATAATAACAGCGTTGCTATGTAGCTTGTCAATTATTTCAAAATAATGATTCATGGAAAGTTAAGTTTTTTATGAAACCTATTTGCTTCGACATTATGAAACCAATTTGCTTCGACAATTAGGATATCGGCAACATTCTTACACTATAAAAGTTATGATTCTCTGAAATTTTCTATATCTCTATTTGAAAATAACCCATAAAATTTGTTTCTTTTATTATCATAGAGTGCACCCATTTATTTTTTTATTACCCTGCATTATTTTTTTTTCAGGCATACTTTCAAATGAGGGTTGATATTTAACAACCATGGAATTTTGTCCAGGCAAACAGAGGACTTGGTCTTACTGCAGACATTATTGATCACTGCAGATTAGTCCTTAAATTTCCTGAGGGCACCAACAGTACCTGGGTCGAGCACTTCTCTTTATTTTCCTTTTGGATTACAATATTTTTTTTATTTTTTTCCCCAATTTTTATGGGGTGATTTCTGAGAGCTCTATACTAATTTTGGTCTTATTCTTTGCATCTTTTTACAGTATAACGCACAGTTTAAAATTTTTGAGCCGTTGGAATACCGTTATGATGTCTGTGAAGCTATTCTACTGTGGGAACAGGTTAGATTTTATTTCTAAATATATGATTGATGCACTTAATAACATGTACTGAACTGTAGAAAATGGCAGTACCGTAATATGACTACCGTTTTGACGAGGGAATACCTGGATGTCCGGCCAGATGGTTGGTTAGAGTATGCTGCAAAAAGGATTGCACAATTGTAATATACGAAACATGAATTTTTCCATTAGCTTCATGTGTCATAGCTTAAATACCACCATTTTTTTTTCAGGGGTGCAGAGAAATGCTACAATCGCTCTCTTTGTGAGGAGCACCTTAATTTGATTTTGCCTTTGAAGCCCCCTTTTCATCCACGACAATTCAGAACGTGTGCTGTTGTTGGGAATTCAGGGGATCTCTTGAAGACAGAATTTGGGCAAGAAATTGATGAACATGATGCAGTTTTTAGAGACAACGAAGCTCCGGTTAATGAGGTAATTCAATATTTATTTCTTTTTTTACAAAAAAATTAAGCTAAAGCATGCTTTGGCCGAAATGGACTGAAATTATACTCACTTTTACAAGGAGTTCTTCTTTAATACACACGTTTGCAAAGAAAAGGAAATTCTAGCAATAATGCTGTTATGCAAAAGTTGATTTAGTGGCTGAAGGCATTCCCTCCAGTTCCCAAACTACTCTTTTGATGCTTGTAAGCTAATTGTTTTGGTCATTTGGGTTTATTTGCCAGTTTACCCCATATTTACTAGCTATATGGCCAGGTTCTATTCAGTCTAAGTTAACAAATATCTTTAATCTGGATATTCTATTCAGAAGGGATGATACGGACTGAGAGTGGATAAGAAAGTTAATGAATGAATTACACTTATATGAGTAGTTGGTAATTTTGCAATCCACTTATAAATAATATGTTTTTTGTATGATTTTAGAAGTCCCACAGAATTGTTTTTTTTTTTTTGGGTCATATATGGTGGTACATTGAAGTAAATCAGGACATATAGGCATGGTTTTTGAGTTAGCTTAACGATCCTTCTGAGTGGATAAGGAATAAAATAAGAAATGTATGAATGAATTACTTTTGATTAATCAGGTAGCTGATAATCTTACAATCCCCCTATGAATAATATCTGTCAAGTATACCCCAAGTGCATTAATATCTATAATGTATGTTGTCCAATAAGCATGTTTTTGGCTACTAATCTTCCTCATCATGCCTCTTTGCAGAAATACGCCAAACATGTTGGCCTGAAAAGGGACTTTCGTCTTGTAGTGAGAGGAGCTGCTCGAAACATGGCTGCCATTTTAAATGGATCATGTACGTTTAAAGATTAATATGCTAATCAAAGCTTTTTTTCCCGAAGAAAAAAAAAGTTTACTGTGTTGTCGCAACTTATTTAACAAGATTACATTCTTCAAGCTGAGGTGGATGCTAGGTTTTTGTTGAAAGTATTAGATATTAATTCTTGAAGAAATGCTGATCTTCAGTAAATTTTATTTTTTGATGGTGATTGTTTGTAGAGGGCCCTACGATAGTGTTAGCGATGAGATGGAAACTAATTTGGTATTTACTATTGATTGAAGGACATTTGTGAAATTTTAACTAGAATTAATTTTTGTAATGGCCAACTTCTGTAGTTTAAGTTTGAGGTGAGTTCTGTTGATATCTTCATTTTTGTGTTTGCTAAATTCACCTTCCATTTTAAATTTGCATCTCAGCTCTCTTGGGATATTTTTAGATTGAAATCATTTAAGCAGAGGATTCAATGGTGATTTGTTTTTTTAGCAAATAAGACGAATGGTATTTTTACGAAGGATTGAGTCAGAATATGTTGTTTGGGCTCAATTTTTGTTGGAGTTGAATTTAAGCAATGCTGCAACACTCTTATTGTGATTTTGTTTAAATCATGCGGAGGATTGTCTGATTTGTTTTCTAGCAAATAAAATAAATGGAATTTTTACCAGTTTCGAGTCGGAATATTCTTGTTATTAGGGCCCAATTTTAATAGAAGTTGAATATCAGAAAGCTTCAATGCTCTTATTGTGTTTAGTTATAAATCTTATGAACTGGTTTGTTCATTCAGAAAATTCTAAAACAGTAACAGACTCTGCCGGGCTCTTCTGTGGCCACATTATTGGCTCTGTTAAAATTTAGCAGAGTCCTGTTAGATGTAATGCCGTTCACCTTATTAATCAAATTTTTTATCTGCTCTCTGATAATTATAATATGTTAACCATTCATTCATCATCTTCAACATTCAACTTAGGAAATGACAAGTCTTTTTTCTATCAGACGACCTTTCACATAGAAATAATTCAAACTATCATCTTTTAGAATTAGGAGTCCTGTCATTCTCAACCTTGAAGCGATCAAATTTTCATATAATAAATATTTATATATTTCTTGCAGCTGATGAGGTGCTAATAATTAAAAGTGTGACGCATAGAGATTTCAACGCTATGATAGAGGTGACATTCTAAGCAGAGTTTTCTTTATCATTTATATTTGTGCTGTTGATAATACTCTTCTAATATACATCTTGCTCGATACATTCTCTCACCGCTGCTGAAACTTTATAAATATTTAATGGTCACAGAAGATGCAAGGGGGTATGATTTAATTATGGATATGTCTGTTGTATAGTTGGTAAATTAACTCTTGTTTTATAATGCAGAGTCTTCCTAATCCAGTTTATCTTTTCCAAGGAATAGTGCTTCGAAGGGGTGCCAAAGGAACTGGAATGAAGTCTATAGAATTAGCACTATCCTTGTGTGATATAGTGGACATATATGGCTTCACTGTGGACCCCGGCTATACAGAGTGGTTAGTTAATAATTGGGGCATTTACATACATACCACTTAATTCCTATGTATTTATATATTTTAACAACTAAATTTTGCATTTTTGCATTTATACCACCAAAAATTTTCATATCACATCAAAAATACCACCATTTTAACTTCTAAAAAGTGCAGACACCTTTTCATGCATGGGTAAGGTGGTATATATATATATGTTAAAATTGAAGTTAGGTGTTAGATATGTAAATACATAGGAATTGAGTAGCATGTATGTAAGTATTCCTTGATAATTTTTAAAATCTGTATCCTATGATTCTTCGATTTTTTAATCCTTTTACATGTGACATCTCGTTGATTGCTAAATAGTATGGGTGATAACAAGTGGGGAAGCATAGTGATGGAAGAATTTGGTTGGGCAAAAGAGCTGAAGATGGGAATGGGATTGAAGAGATTAGTTGATTGAATAGCTCAAAAGCAAGGAGGCAAAAGATGGGGAGTAAGCTAGCATAAGAGAACCTTGGATGGAAGAATAAATACCCTTTTAGAAGTACGAAAAAAAAAATCTTTCTTTATTTCATCTTCAATTTACCCAGTTATAATACTCTGGGGGCCATTTAAGGAAACAGGATTCTTTAAAATTGACAAAAATTTCCTGAATTTCAAGCGACATTCATAATTAATCTAAAGCCAACTATAAGTACGTTAAATAAGCTTAAAAATATAGAGTATGAATAAGAATTGGGAGACTATAAAATAAAAAAAATATATATAGTTTCATCAATTCTCAACCATATGGAAGTCTTTCATGCATACTGCTAGACTCACCTGATTCAGCTGAAGGACTGATTACTTAATATGATATTTTGTCTCGAGCTAGAGGTTCGGGTTAGAAAGTTTGCTTGAATACCAAAGTGATAAAGAGAAAGTCAATTGAATAATATGAGGGAAGAATCATTGAGCTAAAGAAAACAAGGGTATTGAGGAGATTAGATGGCTTTATTTTTTAAGTGGAAGGGTGAGAGGAGATAGAANGTTTCACAAACTGCAAAGTTTGGGGCACTGTAAGCAGAAATAGCGCCGGTTTTGTTTCAGGATCTCCCCGTATGAGCGATACGAGGAAGAACTCAAATTACAGCAAATGGGAGATTCTGCCATTTGAGAGCCTAAGAAGGGAGGCTCAGGAACATTACTTCCAAATGGACGGTGTATCTCTTTACAAGATGGACGGCAACAAATTGGATGATCTCGTCTGCATAAAACATGAATGATTTTAGATTGAGAGCCGTTTCGCTAATGGTTAGCGAATCAGTGATTCATAAATGGCTGCTGCTGATTTTGTGAATTGGCGCCTTTATTCTCCATCACTAACGCCAGGTGCATCTTCATATTCTTTGCACTTGTGATGATTTGTTTGTATTTACTCCACTTGGTCTCTTGAAGATTTGATTTTGTAAGCTTTTATTGCTCGGTTTTTNAGTGTATCTCTTTACAAGATGGACGGCAACAAATTGGATGATCTCGTCTGCATAAAGCATGAATGATTTTAGATTGAGAGCCGTTTCGCTAATGGTTAGCGAATCAGTGATTCATAAATGGCTGCTGCTGATTTTGTGAATTGGCGCCTTTATTCTCCATCACTAACGCCAGGTGCATCTTCATATTCTTTGCACTTGTGATGATTTGTTTGTATTTACTCCACTTGGTCTCTTGAAGATTTGATTTTGTAAGCTTTTATTGCTCGGTTTTTATTTCTGATTTTGTCTGCTTTCACGACATAACAAATAGGGGGGTACCCGTTCCTGTTTATTGTATGTAGGAGTCTCATGGCTCACAACATAGCGCCAAAACACCCGGCTGGCCTGCCTAGCAAACTGGCTCCTACCATTTGTCCTGAGCAATGCAATATAAATTTTGATTAATTATTTTTCTATTGCACTTTATTTCAAGTACATGACCAGAGTAAAATCTATTTTATTTTGGGCATCATTGTTGTTTCCAGCCAAGGGCACTTAGCCGCTAGCTTGACCGCACATGTGTATATATATCAGCTTTNATGATGATTTGTTTGTATTTACTCCACTTGGTCTCTTGAAGATTTGATTTTGTAAGCTTCTATTGCTCGGTTTTTATTTCTGATTTTGTCTGCTTTCACGACATAACAAATGGGGGGGTACCCGTTCCTGTTTATTCTATGATAGGAGTCTTGTGGCTCACAACATAGCGCCAAAACACCCAGCTGGCCTGCCCTGCAAACTGGCTCCTACCTTTTGTCCTGAGCAATGCAATATAAATTTGGATTAATTATCGTTATATTGCACTTTATTTCAAGTACATGACCAAGAGTAAAATCTATTCTATTTTGGGCATCATTGTTGTTTCCAGCCCAAGGGCACTTAGCCGCTAGCTTGACCGCACATGTGTATATATATCAGCTTTTTGAGATGCCATTTGTCCTTAAAACATAATGTGAGAAGAATTCAATTTCTTAAAATAAAATAATATTGCAGTTTAGTAAACTTAAATGCAAAGTTATTAATCTAATGAACCGAAGCTATTATGGAAGTGGTCTATTATTAAATTTCAAAATCAAAGTTTCTAAAGTTGACCATTGGAAAACAAATTGTAAAACTAGCCAGTACTTCTCATGACCCTTTTCCACGGCACATAACTGTTCCATGGACTATTTAATACTCCATGTAATCCACCACAGCCGCTTATAAAATTATATGCCTATAAAATATTTGTCCTTTATTTCATTTTGATTATTTATTTCTGCTTTTTCAGTCCATTACTTGGGATTAGAAGCCTATCCTCACCATTGTATTTCCCTATAATGTTGTGCAACTGGTGAAGAACTATTCTAACCCAACCAAATGACTAATAATAATATCAAGTGTTGATGAGTTTTGAGTAGCTTTGAATTTTGATATGTTGGGCCGAGTTCAGTTGACCAGTTGGATGAGCAAATGACAAATTCATTTACTAATAAGGGAGATTTACATAAATACCACCCAAGTTCTGTTTATTTACATATGCATGAAAAGATGCAGAGCACTTCTGAAGTTAAAATGATGGTTATTTGATGTGATATAAAAAATCTAGTTGGTATAAATATATAAAACAAATGTTAGGTGTTAGATATGTAAACACATATGAATTGGGTGGTATGTATGTAAATGCTTGGACTGATGATAAATACGGTTTTTTTTTCACGATATAAAAGGTGATTTGGTGGATAACTCTTTTTAGGCGGTTTGTTGAACCAAAGTTGAAATACGATCATGTGCACAAGAGGCCTTCAGGGCAGAGTAAAATCATCAAATATTTTTTTTTTAACTATTGGATAAAATTATTAAATTATAAAAATTAAATAAGAAAATATAAAATTTTATTATTTATATAAATAAATGACTTAACTGTTTTTGTTCTCATTCTCTATTTTTATAATAAATTGAACGGTAATGGTGGACTAAAACTTTTAGAACCGGCAAGTAATGATTGCAGGAGGTTTCTACAAAACACCACAATTGGGCTGTACATTTAATATTTGTGGTAAATAAAAATAAAACTCTTACAAAAGCCACAACTTTTTAATTTAATAAATTCAGATTTTTCGTTGTAGAAGAGAAAGAATGCATGGGAAAAAAAAAAGAGCCTTTTTTCGGCTCCTACAAAAAAAATGCCATTTTTCTTTTCTTAGCAGAGCCGACCGAACACAGATACCGAGAGAGTTCCTTACTCCCTCTGTGACGAACTCCTCCAAAACCCTCNGGTAGCCGGTGAGTCCGTCCCCCCATTTTTAATTTAAAAAATTCAGATTTTTAGTGGTAGAAGAGAAAGAATGCATGGAAAAAAAAAAAGAGCCTTTTTTTCGGCTCCTACAAAAAAAAATGCCATTTTTCATTTCTAAGCAGAGCCGACCGAACACAGATACCGAGAGAGTTCCTTACTCCCTCTGTGACGAACTCCTCCAAAACCCTCTCCCAGCGAACTCAGCGCACATCTTCTCCTCCATCGCCGACACCTCCGCCGCCGGAGACTTCCCCGGCCACCTCACCGCCGTCATCGAAACCGGCGCTCTGCCATTCACATATTTCTGCTCCGAGCCCATCGGGTCGGAAACTGGCCGTTGCTTCTTCTTCCTCGCTACACGGCGGCCGATCTCCGCCGGAACCCTAGCGGCCTTGAGTACGATCAAGCCGAGAAGACAGCACGGACAACAACACGCCACCGCAGCGCATCCCGCCGCCGCTCCGCCAGTCGCCGCAGCCGCCAACCGCTTGCTCTTTTTCGGTGACTTTTTAGCCGCCGCGGTTGTCTTCGGCATGGGATTGTTAGGGGTTCCGGCGAGCATATGGCCGGCTCTGCCTTCGCCGGAGCTTTCGTTACTTGGCGGGTGAACTTGAGCGTCATTTTGGGTGAATGGCGTCCATTTAAATGGCGCCGGTTCGTGTCGGGCNGACTGATAATAAATATGGTTTTTTTCTTTTTTTTACGATTTAAAAGGTCATTTGGTGGGTAACTCTTTTTAGGCGGTTTGTTGGACCAAAGTTGTAATACGATCATGTGCACAAGAGGCCTCCAGGGCAGAGTAAAATCATCAAATATCTTTTTAACTATTGGATAAAATTATTAATTTATAAAAAATAAATAAGAAAATATAAATTTTATTATTTATATAAATAAATGACTTATCTCTATTTTTATAATATATTGAACAGTAATGGTGGACTAAAACTTTTAGAACCGGCAAGTAATGATTGCAGGAGATGTCTACAAAAAACCACAATTGGGCTGTACATTTAGTAGTTGTGGAAAATAAAAATAAAACTCTTACAAAAAGCCCACAATTGTGCACAAGCAGCCACCTGATTTTACGATAAATAGAATTTATATGGTAGCCCGTGAGCCCGTCCCCCCATTTTTTGATTTAATAAATTCAGATTTTTCGTGGTAGAAAAGAAAGAATGCATGGGAAAAAAAAAGAGTCTTTTTTTTCCGCTCCTACAAAAAAAATGCCATTTTTTCTTTTCTCAGCAGAGCCGACAAAACACAGATACCGAGAGAGTTCCTTACTCCTTCTGTGACGAACTCCTCCAAAACCCTCTCCCGGCGAACTCAGCCCACATCTTCTCCTCCATCTCCGACACCTCCGCCGCCGGCGACTTCCCCGGCCACCTCACCGCCGTCATTGAAACCGGCGCTCCGCCATTCACACATTTCTGCTCCGAGCCCATCGGGTCGGAAACTGGCCGTTGCTTCTTCTTCCTCGCTACANGGCTATTATACATTTTTGCATATGAACAAATTGGAGATTCATTTTCTTTGTTCTTCCATGTCGGCGGTAAAACCAGAAAAATTTGCTAAATGTTAATTATTAGAAGTTTAGGTCAAACGACTCGCATAACTTGAAGTGCTTTGTAGGAATTAATTTTATGAATGCTAAAAAATGATATGATATGAAAAAGCCAATCTCAAACAAATGTAAAAGTGACAATATGTCTAAATATCAAATGACATTTAAGCATAGACTCAGGGCTGAGGTAGAATTGCCATGCATCAGTTCACCCTTCTTTTAACTATGCTATTATACATTTTTGCATATGATCACATTGGAGATTCGTTTCCTTAATTCTTCCATATCGGTGTAAAACCAGAAAAATTTGCTGAATGTTAATTATTAAAAGTTTAGATCAAACGATTCACTTAACTAGAAGTGCTTCATAGGAATTAATTGTATGAATGCTAAAAATGATATGATATGATGATAAAATGAGCATTTCATGTTGGCAGGACGCGCTACTTCTCATCTCCAAGAAAAGGGCATAATCCATTGCAGGGNCACTTCAATTTTTATATTTACATGTTGTACATCAAGAATGTCATAATAGCATAGGCGGAACCACTCTATTTTGAAATGAGGTGGTTTGCCCTGTCAAAATATAATAGACTTATGTGATAGTGATTAGGGAAACGAAGGGTAATGTGATATTTCAAGGTGGGCAAAAGATCAAATTGTCTGACATTGAACTGTTGTAAATGTACATATCAATTTTAAGGTGATGGATATCTAAATACAAAATTGTGTGGTCGCCAAAGTTGCCTCCTATTCTTGCGATCAACAACCTCCATCAACCACCTCTCATCGATCGTCATTGATTGTTATCGGTCGTCGCCCGCTCCTTGCTACGAAGCATCGCATGAAGCAACAATTGTCAATGTGAAGTTACGAAATAGTCTACGAAGCAGCCCATCATCCCGAACACTCGGCTAACCCCAAATGCGGCGCAACAATGCACCTCGAAGGTGTAACAACGCACTTCAAAGATAGTGTAGCAGTGCATCTCAAACGTGGGGTAGTGATGCACCTCGCATACACTCGTTCAACTCCCATCCTCAACTATCACAGTTTGTGAACATCATTACAACTCATCACTACAACCTACATGACCAACGACGATCTAAGTAGTCCACAACTCATGTTGCTTCTGATTTCGGCTCATTGCAACTGACGGATATCATTATAACTCACCACTACAACCTATATGACCAACTATGACCTATACCGACCTATAATTAAGTCTATGCCCTACGACCTACAGACTTAATTGCGGCTCACCGCTACAGCCTATATGGCCCCACATGGTCCACAACTCCTGCAACTCCTTACGAAGATCTCTATGAACAACCATCGCCCCTAAATCAACCATCTGTGCTCATCTGGTTCGCCGCTGTCATGGTTATCTATTATGACTCGTATGACAAGGTGACACAACAATCATCGTCTACAACACTCACGACGGACTACTACCTCTGTTGCAATTGATTATGACCCTTGCAACCTGTTGCGCCAAGAACTACAATCAAATGACAGATATTCGACTTTGTAATTTCATTTTTCCTAATAAAGAAGAAGAGTAGAACTCTGCACTCACTATCATAGTGGATTATTTCAACTAGGCTAAGTATCGTGGTTTTTCTCTTTTTTTTTTAGGGTTTTCCCGTATGTTGAGATGTCTCCTTTTGCCTATTCTTTAATTAACAAAGTATGTGTTGATTTTTCATGCAAAACTAAGCAATAAATAATTATTACTCTACTCTCGTGAATCTTCTAGCTCGCACTATATATATATATATATA
>JXCR01069973.1:42529-77882 GCA_002079205.1 Phalaenopsis hybrid cultivar
AAAATCATCAGGATGCTTAATTTATAAATATTAATATTTTGGGTGTTCTGTATGTGATCATCCCAAAATATACTAAATTTTGGTTTTTGCAAAAGATCATTATAAATATATATATATATATATATAATTAGAGTATTGCGATAACACTAGGGGTGTAAACGAGCCGAACAGAGTGAGCCTAGGCTCAGCTCCTGTTCGGCTCGTTTATATTTCGAGCTCAAAAAATTTATTCGTGTTCGAACACGAGCCATTCATGAACAAATAGTCGTTTTGACAACCCTAATCACGTACTCATAAGATGTTAAAGATTGGGGCAAGATTTAAAACATCATTTGAATCTAATTTAATAATTTTTATTCTATTTTTTTCATTAATACTTTTAATTGATTATAAATCTTTATAGCCTTGTACTCAATTAATTTTTTTAAAAATACTGCTCATCAAATATATATATATATATTCGAGCTAAAATAAGCCGAACACGAACGAACAAATATTTATTTGTGTTGTTTGTATTCGTCTCATTAACTTAGCGAACGGGTCGAACACGAGCTGTTCGCGAACAATGAGCCATTCTGACAGCCCTAGATATCACCATTGCCTAATTTCTTGGTTTTACATTCCTACCCCCGCAGGCCTGTATTTACCATAATGCACAGAAGATTTGCAAATTAATTAGTTCTTCGAATAATTAAAACGGACAAACATCCCCCCTACAAATATCATATTTTATTAAATTTTGTGAAAACTGTTCATCACAGAAATAGAGCAAAAATAAATAAATAAATAAATGAGGAATTGACATTCAAACCACACAATTCTCACGTATTTACATATTAAAACACTCAATTTTAAAATATCACTTATTAAAAATAAAATACACATTTTCATGCATAAGTTTATCAAAGCTAAAGTCTCATACATGAAAATATGAAAGCTTTGGGGTAATATATGTAAATACATAAGAATTGTCATGTAAATTTCTCAAATAAATATTATATTAATTCAAAAACAAACTGTAAAATAAAATTACAAAAAAATAAAACAAAATTGCCAAACAAACCTTAATAAGCATGAGAAGCCATCCTTTAAGAAGCTAAAAAGCATTATAATGTCCCCATTTATAAATAAGGTGGGTTTTGACATAAAATTTATTTGCATGAAAAATTTAATTCCTCTGATGCTTCCATGGCTCAGAGGTGGAACAAGGTCACAATTTCGCACCCAGTTGGGCTCTCTCAGCTGTCCTGCATTTTACTTCAATTCATCAGTTTAATCTATTACAATCCATCTAAATAATTAACAAAAAAAAACTAATAATAGGGTTGTGAATTTAGCTCGAAGGTTGTTAAACGCACGAAAATTGATTCGAATTTTGGCTCGAATCAAGATTGGATAGAGATAAATGAGACGAGCTGTGAGTTGAAACATTGGATTGAATTTTTTTCAAACCAATATAGAGCCATATGTGGATCGGCTCGAATTGGCTGGAGATTTGCTCGAAGTATTTTTTAATTTAAAAAAAAAATTATATATATAATGCTGAATAAAATTTAATATAAGATTGATTTCGAGCTGGAATGGATCCAAATAACTCAATTTGAGCCGGCTAATTGCAATTTTGAGCTGAAACAGACCCGAATAAGTCAATTTCAGCCAGCTCGTTTCAGTTTAGAGCGGGATCGAGCAAGATTCAATTTCGAGCTAACTTCAATATGCGAAGTTATCCCAACTAAATGAAGATAGAAAGCGCAAAATAATGAGGCCACTTACATACAAAGACTGCAAGACAATATTAAAAAAACCAGTTTTGTTGAGCGGCAAAGCCATCCATCCAAGTCTGATGGACATGTACCAGCANCGAGCTGAAACAGACCCGAATAAGTCAATTTCAGCCAGCTCGTTTCAATTTAGAGCGGGATCGAGCAAGATTCAATTTTGAGCACACTTCAATATGTGAACTTATCCCAAATAAATGTAGATAGAGAGAGCACAATAATGAGGCCACTTACATACAAAGACTGCATGACAATATTAAAAAAACCAGTTTTGTTGAGCGGCAAAGCCATCCATCCAAGTCTGATGGACATGTACCAGCATGAGTCCTTCAGCTGTGTCTTTCTGCAAAATGAGATTCAATCACTTTTCCTTTATATCATCAAATGTATCAAATGGAGGGAATAGAAAGAGAGGAGAAACAATACCTTGGTGTTCAGCACAACAGTTGTTAGACAGCACCGCCGCCCTTCGTCTGCAAGCACGAAACAAGATTAAAGTCACTTCGTCGGCGATTAATTAAAAAGTAAAAAACTCGATCGAAATATAGTTGCGCCGGCNAGACAAGATTAAAGTCACTTCGTCGGTGACTAATTAAAAAGTAAAAAACTCAATCGAAATATAGTTGCGCCGGCTATAATGAAATTAACCAATTCTTTTAATGATCGAGCCTCATGGATGTGTTGGTGCTTCTCAAAATAGCTTTTTGGTTATGGTGAGATTATGATAGCCATTTGATGGTAGATTGTTTAGAGAGTCCAACTATTGTCCTATGAAGAAAACATGCAATTTTTAAACTCCAGTCGTGGCTCAACGTTGAGAAGAGAGCGAGGAGAANAGGTGCTTCTCAAAATAGCTTTTTGGTTATGGTGAGATTATGATAGCCATTTGCTGGTAGATTGTTTAGAGAGTCCAACTGTTGTCCTATGAAGAAAACATGCAATTTTTAAACTCTAGTCGTGGCTCAACGTTGAGAAGAGAGCGAGGAGAACCCAACAGAAAACCAATATTTGCGGGTAATTTCATTAAGGGTGTTTTGAACATTTTATTGCATTTTTAGCTGCCATATTTTTATGTTTATCAAAGGCGATACCTGACATTTTTATGTTTTATTAGAGATATCAGGATTGTAATTCTCTACAATCAAATCATGAAGTCCAGGGGTGGAACCAACTTCAATATGAAGGATGGGCAAGATAGAAAATGNATGACATTTTTATGTTTTATTAGAGATGTCAGGATTGTAATTCTCTACAATCAAATCATGAAGTCCAGGGGGGGAACCAACTTCAATATGAAGGATGGGCAAAATAGAAAAAGTTAAAAATTTTTTTAGGCACTGAGCAAAAAAAGTTGTATTGAGAGTGGGCAAAATTACTAAATTGCCTGAACTATATAGAAGAGAATTAAATTTTCTATTATTTATATAAAAAAAGAATATATATATAGGTGATCAGTGGCTTGACACTTAGAGACAAAATGTGAAATGAATATATCCGTGACAGGGTTGGTGTAGCTCTAGTGGCTGATAAGATTAGAGAGAGTCGACTTAGATGGTTTGGTCACATTAAACGCTGACCATCTGATGATTCTGTTAGGAGAGTAGATGTTTTAGATTCAACTTATGTTGAGAAAGGAAGACGTAGACCTAAAAAGATTTTGACAAACTATATAAAAAATAATCTTAATCTGTTAGAATTAAATGAAAATATGACACTCAATAGGATGGAATGGATAAAAATGATTCATGTAGCCGACCCCCCTTAGTGGGATAAAGGCTTGTTGTTGTTGTTGTTGTTGTTGTTGTTGTGTTGTATCATTTATAAAAAATTCTCAAATTTCAGGATGGGCAAAGAAGTTATTATTTAGGTGAACATGTATAAAAATATGAGCTTATTGTGTGTTGATCTTTTTTTCCATTTTTTGTTTTTTTTTTCCACGCTCTCAATGATTAAAAGAAATTTTACTTATTTCCCAACATATCCTCTTATTGGAAACCTCAAACTATGAGAGATTTGCTAGAATCTTATCTTCCTAATGTACTCATAATAACTCTAGCACCATCTTTGAATTATAGAACCAAATCGTCAATGGATAGTACTAGAGTCTGTATGATATACAAAACCCAAAAACAATTAATACTTTCAATCATGTTATTAATTAAACTAATAAGAAAACCTTTTTAAAAGGGTTAAATTTAAGTAATTTGATCCTTTAATTTAAGCTATATAAAGGGGAAGCATTCACCCAGTATTTTAAACAACTACTTAAATGTCGCCGGAAAATTTTACTCTGCCCAACCCCAAGATGAGATTCGAGCAAGAACCAAAACGTCTCTTAAAACATTTCCAATATCCAAGCAACGATGAACTGTCTGTGGCTACTTCTATCTATTGAAATGGCAAAAACAACCATTCAAAAGGCAATTACTCTCAGTCCCTAACCATATAAAGGAGCTAGAAAATATAATTTCATCTTCCTGCAATTACTCTCAGTCCCTAACCATTTTGGCTTTACACTTAGAGACAAAATGCGAAATGAATATATCCGTGATAGGTTTGGTGTAGCTCCTGTGACGGATAAAATTAGAGAAAGTCGTCTTAGATGGTTTGGTCACATTAAACGTCGAACATCTGATGATCCGATTAGAAGAGTAGATGTTTTAGATTCGACTTATGTTAAGAAAGGCAGAGGTAGACCTAGAAAGACTTGAGCTTATTGTATTAAAAATTATCTTAATTTACTAGAACTAAATGAAAATATGACAATAAATAGAACGCAATGGAGAAAAAGGATTCATGTAGCCAGCCCCACGTAGTGGGATTAAGGCTTTGTTTTTGTTGTTGTTGTAAGATAAATCAGGATCTAAAAAGTATTATTTCCTCAAGCATCAATATTCACTTAATTTACTTGAATCATGGATTGAGGGTTTTATTATGAACTCAAAAGAAGCCCAATGAATTATCAATTTCATTTTTTTCATACATAAAAACACAGCAACATTATCTACTTTCCAAATGTAATGATTTTAACTTCAAACAAGTTATTAAAAAAATCAAGTAAAACTCCATTGGTTTTAGGGTTTAGGGTTTAGGGTTTAGGGATTAAGGCTTTGTTTTTGTTGTTGTTGTAAGATAAATCAGGATCTAAAAAGTATTATTTCCTCAAGCATNATATTGTTTATGTTCACCACATTAACTTAGCGAACGAGCTGAACACGAGTTATTCGCGAAGAATGAGCCGTTTTGACAGCCCTAGATATCACCATTGCCTAATTTCTTGGTTTTACATTCCCACCCCCGCAGGTCTGTTTTTACTATAATGCACAGAACATTTGCAAATTAATTAGTTCTTCCAGTAATTAAAACGGACAAACATTCCCCCTACAAATATCATATTTTATTAAATTTTCTGAAAATTGTTCATCACAAAAATAGAGCAAAAAATAAATAAATAAATGAGGAATTGACATTCAAACCACACAATTCTCATGTATTTACATATTAATACACATTTTCATGCATAAGTTTATCAAAGCTAAAGTCTCATACATGAAAATATGAAAGCTTTGGGGTAATATATGTAAATACATAAGAATTGTCATGTAAATTTCTCAAATAAATATTATATTAATTCAAAAACAAACTGTAAAATAAAATTACAAAAAAAAATAAAACAAAATTGTCAAACAAACCTTAATAAGCATGAGAAGCCATCCTTTAAGGAGTAAATGAGTTTATGCTAAAAAGCATTATAATGTCCCCATTTATAAATAAGGTGGGGTTTGACATAAAAATTTTATTTGCATGAAAAATTTAATTCCTCTGATGCTTTCATGGCTCAGAGGTGGAACAAGGTCACAATTTCGCACCCAGTTGGGCTCTGTCAGCTGTCCTGCATTTTACTNCACCCTAATAAGCATGAGAAGCCATCCTTTAAGGAGTAAATGAGTTTATGCCAAAAAGCATTATAATGTCCCCATTTATAAATAAGGTGGGTTTTGACATAAAAATTTTATTTGCATGAAAAATTTAATTCCTCTGATGGTTCCATGGCTCAGAGGTGGAACAAGGTCACAATTTCGCACCCAGTTGGGCTCTGTCAGCTGTCCTGCATTTTACTTCAATTCATCAATTTAATCTATAACAATCCATCTTAATAGGGTTGTGAATTTAGCTCGAAGGTTGTTAAACACACGAAAATCGATTCGAATTTTGGCTCGAATCGAGATTGGATAGAGATAAATGAGACGAGCTGTGAGTTGAAACGTTGGATTGAATTTTTTTCAAACCAATATAGAGCCATATGTGGATCGGCTCGAATTGGCTCGAGATTCGCTCGAAGTATTTTTTTAATTTAAAAAAATTATATAGATAATGCTGAATAAAATTTAATATAAGATTGATTTCGAGCTGGAATGGAACCAAATAACTCAATTTGAGCCGGCTAATTGCAATTTTGAGCTGAAACGGACCCGAATAAGTCAATTTCAGCAAGCTCGTTTCAATTTAGAGCGGGATCGAGCAAGATTCAATTTTGAGCTNGTGGATCGGCTCGAATTGGCTGGAGATTTGCTCGAAGTATTTTTTTTAATTTAAAAAAATCATATAGATAATGCTGAATAAAATTTAATGTAAGATTGATTTTGAGCTGGAATGGATCCAAATAACTCAATTTGAGCGGGATAATTGCAATTTTGAGCTGAAACAGACCCGAATAAGTCAATTTCAGCAAGCTCGTTTCAATTTAGAGCGGGATCGAGCAAGATTCAATTTCGAGCTAACTTCAATATGCGAAGTTATCCCAAATAAATGTAGATAGAGAGAGCACAATAATGAGGCCACTTACATACAAAGACTGCATGAGAATANTGAGCTCACTTCAATATGCCAAGTTATCCCAAATAAAAGTAGATAGAGAGAGCACAATAATGAGGCCACTTACATACAAAGACTGCATGACAATATTAAAAAAACCAGTTNAAAAATATTTGTTTGTGTTGTTCGTGTTTGGCTCTTTAACTTAGCGAACGAGCTGTTCTAGAATGAGTAAACAGCCCTAATTACATACAGACCCCTCGAAATATGTTATTTATAAATGAACAATACTTTTTGGTCCATTTCTCAAATTCTCAATCAAATATCAAAATTCATGATAAGAAATCAGCCCATATTTTTCATTTTTTTTAAATTATCAATAGTTTGATCTTGGTTCGGCAGTTCAAGAAAATCATCAGGATGCTTAATTTATAAATATTAATATTTTGGGTGTTCTGTATGTGATCATCCCAAAATATACTAAATTTTGGTTTTTGCAAAAGATCATTATAAATATATATATATATATATATAATTAGAGTNCGTCTTTTAAAACATTTACAATATCCAAGCAACGATGAACTGTCTGTGGCAACTTCTATCTATTGAAATGGCAAAAACAACCATTCAAAAGGCAATCACTCTCAGTCCCTAACCATATAAAGGAGCTAGAAAATATAATTTCATCTTCCTGCAATTACTCAGTCCCTAACCATTTTGGCTTTACACTAAGAGACAAAATGCGAAATGAATATATCCGTGATAGGGTTGGTGTAGCTCCTGTGACGGATAAAATTAGAGAAAATTGTCTTAGATGGTTTGGTCACATTAAACGTCGAACACTGATGATCCGATTAGGAGAGTGGATGTTTTAGATTCGACTTGTGTTAAGAAAGGCAGAGGTAGACCTAGGAAGGCTTGGGCTTATTGTATTAAAAATGATCGTAATTTACAAGAACTAAATGAAAATATGACAATAAATAGGACGCAATGGAGAAAAAGGATTCATGTAGCCGACCCCACGTAATGGGATTAAGGCTTTGTTTTTGTTGTTGTTGTAAGAGAAATCAGGATTTAAAAAGTATTATTTCCTCAAGCATCAATATTCACTTTAATTTTCTTGAATCATGGATTGAGGGTTTTATTATGAACTCAAAAGAAGCCCAATGAATTATCAATTTCATTTTTTTCATACATAAAAACACAGCAACATTATCTACTTTCCAAATGTAATGATTTTAACTTCAAAAAAGTTATTAAGAAAAATCAAAGTAAAACTCCATTGAGGGAATAAGCAAAAGCATAACAGACCTGACATCTCCCATTTGTCAAATTTCACCAGCCAAGCATCTGGATGAACCTGAGTAGAAGAAACTCTATCTAACCATACTCGAAACTGCTTGCCCTTTCTGTCACCATAACTCGTAGCAAAGGCATCTATGCATTCATGAAGAGGATGCTCAACTCCGAAAGGATGAATCAGCACCCCATTGCGAGNTATGTTAGCAATATCCAAGAGACAATTAAGGTATGTTGAAGATCATTTTGATTTTCATTTTTTGCACAAATCGGCTTGTCTTTAGAACCGCTCAAAATAATATTTAGTTGTTTTGAGTATTTTTAAAAAAAAAACTATAATTTAAATATATCCAAAATTTTTATTCCTGAATTAAATATAAACAAAACAAAATAGAAACAACACATTAAAAAAAAAAAGTGAGATTTTATTATTCTAAACAAGAGAAAATATTCAGTAAAATTCAATCATACCCCTTGAATTGTGAGGATCTCATTAAGAGACTTCATCACTGCCTCGGCCTTGTCCTTCTGCACATAAAAGCTAACCTTGTGTGGCCGCTGCTCCGTTGCTGACTGCACCAAGTTCAAAAGTTCCAATGACTTGAATTATATAGCTCAAATTATAGCCTCCTCTAAATTTATAACAGGAATCTACACTATCTATCATTGTTAAATTTATTCATCCTTTGATTATGAAGACAATTCAGTAAGAAAAAAAAAAGAGATTTTTATAATTCTTCCTCATCTAAGAAACAAATCAAAGTGGACATTCTCCTACAACTCCTTCAAAACAAAAACAAAGAGCTGAAGGGAATTCACCTGAAATTTAAGTTCTGGAAATTTGGATGATTCCGCAACAACAATATCACGATTCCATTTCCGATCCAGAAATCTCTCCCATCCACTATCAGGAGCCATGAGTTCACCATAAGTTATTTCTGTGCCCACAGACATGATAGTTATATCTGGTGTCAGCAAGGGCTTCTCCTTCCTAAGCTCCTTGTACAGTGTTGGTGACCTTCCAGTAGAGAAAACAAGCAGAGAATCATGGCGGTAATTGGATTCCCATAACGCATTAAACCTGAGAAGTGATAGGTTCTCGGGATCATGATGATCAACCTGAGCAAAATGAAGCAGGCTGTGTAAGTACCTTTCAGATCCGAAATGAAATCAAAATTGAATTTTTGGATTGAAAATCGAAGGGGGCGCGGCGCGTACCATTGTATGGTCAAGATCAGAAACAATCATGAGACGGGCAGGGCCGGCAAGACGATCCATCTTTCTCACTGCGAATCAATCGAAGTTTAGCAGTTGGAAGTTAGAACAGAAACATCAATCAGTTAGGAACAGAGAATATCGACTGAAAAGAACCCTAATAAGTTCACTAGCTCCAATTGCGACTGTATCGCGAGGGGGACATGCGAGGGTTTCGGGGAGAGAGGAGTGATGTAGGGGAGGGTTTAATTTTACTTGGGGCTGTCTGGTAAAGGATTTTGAGCAGGATTTAACCAGGATTTAAGCTAAATCTTGCCAGACGAACACTGTGATCAGATTAAACCGGGATTTGTTAAATCCTGGAAGGCGCGAAGAGGTTTCCTGATCCCTTGCGCGACCTTCCTCAATGGTTTCCCGTCGAAGCAGAGCGGACGGANCGGAAGTTAGAACAGAAACAACAATCAAATAGGAACAGAGAATATCGACTGAAAAGAACCCTAATAAGTTCTCAGGTAGCTCCAATTGCGACTGTATCGCGAGGGGGACATGCGAGGGTTTCGAGGAGAGAGGAGTGATGTAGGGGAGGGTTTAATTTTATTTGGGGCTGTCTGGTAAAGAATTTTGAGCAGGATTTAACCAGGATTTAACCAGACGAACACTGTGAACAAATTAAACCCGGGATTTGTTAAATCCTGGAAGGCGCGAAGAGGTTTCCTGATCCCTTGCGCGACCTTCCTAAATGGTTTCCCGTCGAAGCAGAGCGGACGGAGGAGAAAGATGGATGTTTTAATGGCCGCGAACACGTCGTAATAATCCCCGCTAGCTCAAGTGGCGAATATGCAGCAAAGGCTTCGGTGACGAGAGGGAAAGGAGAATGGTTTCGGATCAATTACCTCAGGGGGGTTGCTGCAGAGCCGACGGAGAAGAACGATGGAGAAGAAAAGGTGGAACTTTTAGGGACCAATTGGGAGAAACGAGAGGAAGCGATTCGATACAATTTCGTTGGCGTTCGTTTTATCTGTTGGCGCACCACTGCACCTTGATTCTTCTTCTTCTTTAACTGGTCCCAACAAAAGTTGGGATTTTTCGCTTTGAAATTATTTTTAGGATTGCTTTTTTTTTTCCCCCCTGATTTTCATCAAATTCTGATTTTTGTTCATCAAAATAATTTCAACCCTAATATTTAGTTATTTGCATACATATCATTTGGACTGTGAATTTAGCTTGAAAACCATTATCATCCAAAAATTGATTTAAATTTTACCTCTGAATTAATCATCAATTTTAAGTGATTGAGCTATAAACCAAAATTTAGATTAAATTTTTTTCGANTGGTGCCCAATCCGTATGGAATAATTTTTCCTGATTTTCATCAAATTCTGATTTTTGTTCATCAAAATAATTTCAACCCTAATATTTAGTTATTTGCATACATATCAATTGGACTGTGAATTTAGCTTGAAAACCATTAATCATCCAAGAATTGATTTAAAATTTACCTCTGAATTAATCATCAATTTTAAGTGATTGAGCTATAAACCAAAATTTAGATTAAATTTTTTTCGANTCAATGGTCCCAACAAAAGTTGGGATTTTTCAATGTGAATTCGGCGCTTTGAAATTATTTTTAGGATTGTTCTTTTTTTCCCCCTCATTTTCATCAAATTATGATTTTTGTTCATCAAAATAATTTCAACCCTAATATTTAGTTATTTGCATACATATCAATTGGACTGTGAATTTAACTTGAAAAACATTATCATCCAAAAATTGATTTAAATTTTACCTCTGAATTAATCATCTATTTCGAGTGTAAAGTAAACGATTGAGCTATAAACCAAAATTTAGATTAAATTTTTTTCGAGTTGATATCAAGAAATACACTCAAAATTGATCAAAATTTTTTTATTTATAAAAAGTATATATAATACTAAATAAAATTGAATATTCAAAATCAAACATAGCCAAATAACTAAATTTGAGCCATTTTATTTTGATTTCAAATGAACTCAAATAACTCAAATTTGTGCCAACTCATGTTGAGTTTGAATCAGATCAAGCTTGATTCAATTTTGAGCTGATCTGGCTCAAAATTAAACATAACAAGTTACAAGCCAATTTCGATCCAAACTCAATTCATTCGATTCGATTCCGATTTGACCGCAGCTCGACTCGAAATCGGCTCATTAAGTGCCCTGCATATCAATCACATTGCTATTTACAAACAATCACCCATCCCAATTCTTATGCATTTACTTATTCACACATAAACTTTGATTTGTATAAGTTAAGCGCTCTACGTGTAGGAAAAAAAATAACTCACATTTTTATACAACTTTTCAAACATAAGAAAAGATGTTAAATTTGTGAAAAATCAAAGTTTAGGCATCAGATAAGTAAATACATAAGAATTAGGTACTATCCCTTTTTTTAAACCAACTCCGCAAAAACAATTTTTTGGGATTTTGATAGAAGGGTTAACTAATATGCATTAAAACATTGCTATTTACNCAAAATTTCTTCTACGACTAACCATCACACCATGAACATCTGGAATGCTGAATAACTCAGCATCATTGCCAGAATCACCACAAGCAAGGGTATTGAGTGGTAGCTTCTGATCTGCCTTAAGTTTTTTGAGTAAATATGCTAAAGCCTGGCCCTTTCCAGCACCTTGGGGTAATATGTCAAGATCTATTCCACCACTGTAAATTATCTTCACATCTAGCTGATCAAGAATGGAAAAAATAAAGTTTTACTCTTATGTTAGCAATATCCAAGAGACAATTAAGGTATGTTGAAGATCATTTTGATTTTCATTTTTTGCACAAATCGGCTTGTTTTTAGAACCGCTCAAAATAATATTTAGTTGTTTTGAGTATTTTTTAAAAAAAAACTATAATTTAAATATATCCAAAATTTTTATTCCTGAATTAAATATAAACAAAACAAAATAGAAACAACACATTAAAAAAAAAAAGTGAGATTTTATTATTCTAAACAAGAGAAAATATTCAGTAAAATTCAATCATACCCCTTGAATTGTGAGGATCTCATTAAGAGACTTCATCACTGCCTCGGCCTTGTCCTTCTGCACATAAAAGCTAACCTTGTGTGGCCGCTGCTCCGATGCTGACTGCACCAAGTTCAAAAGTTCCAATGACTTGAATTATATAGCTCAAATTATTGCCTCCTCTAAATTTATAACAGGAATCTACACTATGCATCATTGTTAAATTTAATCATCCTTTGATAATGAAGACAATTCAGTAAGAAAAAAAAAAGAGATTTTTATAATTTTCCCTCATATAAGAAACAAACCAAAGTGGAATTCCTACGACTCCTTCAAAACAAAAACAAAGAGCTGAAGGGAATTCACCTGAAATTTAAGTTCTGGAAATTTGGATGATTCCGCGACAACAATATCACGATTCCATTTCCGATCCAGAAATCTCTCCCATCCACTATCAGGAGCCATGAGTTCACCATAAGTTATTTCTGTGCCCACAGACATAATAGTTATATCTGGTGTTAGCAACGGCTTCTCTTTCCTAAGCTCCTTGTACAGTGTTGGTGACCTTCCAGTAGAGAAAACAAGCAGAGAATCATGGCGGTAATTGGATTCCCATAACGCATTAAACCTGAGAAGTGATAGGTTCTCGGGATCATGATGATCAACCTGAGCAAAATGAAGCAAGCGGTGTAAGTACCTTTCAGATCCGAAATGAAATCAAAATTGAATTTTTGGATTGAAAATCGAAGGGGGCGCGGCGCGTACCATTGTATGGTCAAGATCAGAAACAATCATGAGACGGGCAGGGCCGGCAAGACGATCCATCTTTCTCACTGCGAATCAATCGAAGTTTAGCAGTTGGAAGTTAGAACAGAAACATCAATCAGTTAGGAACAGAGAATATCGACTGAAAAGAACCCTAATAAGTTCTCAGCTAGCTCCAATTGCGACTGTATCGCGAGGGGGACATGCGAGGGTTTCGGGGAGAGAGGAGTGATGTAGGGGAGGGTTTAATTTTATTTGGGGCTGTCTGGTAAAGGATTTTGAGCAGGATTTAACCAGGATTTAAGCTAAACCTTGCCAGACGATAAACCGGGATTTGTTAAATCCTGGGAGGCGCGAAGAGGTTTCCTGATCCCTTGCGCGACCTTCCTCAATGGTTTCCCGTCGAAGCAGAGCGGACGGAGGAGAAAGATGGATGTTTTAATGGCCGCGAACACGTCGTAATAATCCCCGCTAGCTCAAGTGGCGAATATGCAGCAAAGGCTTCGGTGACGAGAGGGAAAGGAGAATGGTTTCGGATCAATTACCTCAGGGGGGTTGCTGCAGAGCCGACGGAGAAGAACGATGGAGAAGAAAAGGTGGAACTTTTAGGGACCAATTGGGAGAAACGAGAGGAAGCGATTCGATACAATTTCGTTGGCGTTCGTTTTATCTGTTGGCGCACCACTGCACCTTGATTCTTCTTCTTCTTTCAATGGTCCCAACAAAAGTTGGGATTTTTCGCTTTGAAATTATTTTTAGGATTGCTTTTTTTTTTTCCCCCCTGATTTTCGTGCATCTTTGCATGCGGTATTCGATCTTGGCCGTAGATCACGGTGATCTACGGCCAACATTATTTCCGTCTTTTAAAAAAAAATAAAAAATTTTAGTTGGGGCCCACCGAAATACATCAGGACCGTAAATCAGGTGATTTACGGTCCGGATCGGACACCGCACGCAAGCTGCGTGTGGTGCCCAATCCGTATGGAATAATTTTTCCTGATTTTCATCAAATTCTGATTTTTGTTCATCAAAATAATTTCAACCCTAATATTTAGTTATTTGCATACATATCAATTGGACTGTGAATTTAGCTTGAAAACCATTAATCATCCAAGAATTGATTTAAAATTTACCTCTGAATTAATCATCAATTTTAAGTGATTGAGCTATAAACCAAAATTTAGATTAAATTTTTTTCGAGTTGATATCAAGATATACACTCAAAATTGAACAAAATTTTTTTATTTATAAAAAGTATATATAATACTAAATAAAATTGAATATTCAAAATCAAACATAGCCAAATAACTAAATTTGAGCCATTTTATTTTGATTTCAAATGAACTCAAATAACTCAAATTTGAGCCAACTCATGTTGAGTTTGAATCAGATCAAGCTTGATTCAATTTTGAGCTCATCTGGCTCAAAATTAAACATAACAAGTTACAAGCCAATTTCGATCCAAACTCAATTCATTCAAGTCGATTCCGATTTGACCACAGCTCGACTCGAAATCGGCTCATTAAGTGCCCTGCATATCAATCACATTGCTATTTACAAACAATCACCCATCCCAATTATTATGCATTTACTTATTCAAACATAAACTTTGATTTGTATAAGTTAAGCGCTCTACCTGTAGGAAAAAAAATAACTCACATTTTTATACATCTTTTCAAACATAAGAAAAGATGTTAAATTTGAGAAAAATCAAAGTTTAGGCATCAGATAAGTAAATACATAAGAATTAGGTACTATTCATGTAAATTTCCTTTTTTTTAAACTAACTCCGCAAAAACAATTTTTTGGGATTTTGATAGAAGGGTTGACAAATATGCATTAAAACATTGCTATTTACAAAATTCTAAAGTTAAGTGATTTTTTTTAATATCACAATCATTATGAATTTGATATATATATATATATATATATATATATATAAGTGTTGGTTTTATGTTACATGTTTTAATATTTGAGTGAGAATTTGAATAATGGATGAAAGAATTTAAATAGTATTCATTGGAGTATTATGTATGTAATTGGCAAAATAAAAAAAAATTTATATATTGAATTTTTATTGTAAATTTAGTATTTTGAGTGAGAATTTTAAGATGTGATGTTATTGTTTTGTAAATAATAATATTTTTATAGGCGCATGCTTCTTCTTTAACAGAAAAAATTGCATCCAGAGTCCAGACGTAAGCAGCGTCGAGAGAACGAAGACAATATACCGACGGGTAAGAGTTTTCTTCTTTTTTTTTTCTCTTCGGCTCTTTGGGTAAATCGTGTCCATCGTTCGGGCGCTGCTTGCATCCAGACTCGAGATGCAATATTTTTTCCTTTTCTAAGGTGGCATTTAAGAAAAATATTTGCGTACATAAGACGTACGCAACACTGCTTACGTCAGAGGTTATTCAGCGGGTAAAGGGGAGTTATATCCAGGTTATACTCCCCATAAACCTTCGTGTAACTCCCTTGAAACCTCCGTGTAACTTATTTGTACCCATGAAATTACAGAAACACGAAACTCATTTGCAGTTTACAGATAGTTTACAAAGAGGTTACAGCGGGGTATAACCCCATTGTACCCCCTGAATAACCTTTTGCGTACGTCTTATGTATGCAAATATTTTCCAGCATTTAAACACATAACATTCTATTCTTATGCTTTAATATATCTAACATCTAAAACTTTAATTTTTTATATTTATACCAGCCCATTCTTTTATATCACAAAACAAAATACCACCATTTCAATTTTTAAAAAGCTAAATGCCTCTTTTTTTGTAGAAATTGAAGTTTAGGTGTTAGATATGTAAATACAATAGAATGGCGTGATATGTATGTAAATCTTCCTTTTTTAGTATAATATTCACTTGTGCCAATGATTTATTAGTAATCTAAGTGTAATAACTCATTGGCACCAGCGAAATATTATAATTGAAGTCTATGTTGTTATATTCCGTAAATAAGTATTCCAAGAAATCAATGCATACTTCACAGTTTCCCCAAATCGCAACCTGGAAATAATGTAAACTAGTTTTTGCATTATTGTCAAATGCAATATATATATATATAT
This sequence comes from Phalaenopsis hybrid cultivar, assembly GCA_002079205.1. Taxonomy (NCBI): domain Eukaryota; kingdom Viridiplantae; phylum Streptophyta; class Magnoliopsida; order Asparagales; family Orchidaceae; genus Phalaenopsis; species Phalaenopsis hybrid cultivar. Next base: position 58,494 of record JXCR01069973.1, read on the forward strand.
AATAAAAGAAAATATTTAGGAGGGTAAGATTATAAAACAAAGAAAAGGAGCATTTACATACATTCCACCCAATTCCTACATATTAACACATCAAACACCTAAACTTTGCCTTTTTACACTATACCACCCAAAAATTATCATATCACACCGAAAATACCACCATTTTAACTTTTAAAAGGTAAACTATGCCTTTTTTTCATACATAGGTTGTAAAATGTAAAGTTTAGATGTTAGTAAGTGTAATTACATAAAAATAGAGTGGTATGCACGTTAAGTAAATGAGAGAAGAATAAGTTTCTAAGCAGTAACAACTACTAATGATATGGTGAGTATAAACACTGTGCCCAAGACAAATGAGAATAAACTGTACAACAGCCCACAAGTCTACTAGCAGCCATCTACATTACTCCATCTCTTTCCAGATCCTCCCTGTAACTCTGAGTCTCAGCTCTTTCTGGTCGCCGCCGGAGAAATAGAGGGCGAGGCTTCTCTGTACAATGAGCCCATCACAACTGTCGCGGATCGCCTTATGGTGAGTTCGGATGCTCCGCGGCACGCCCTGCCACATCATTTTCCGACCGTTACCTCCAACCTCGAGGCAATAACCAAACTTTCTGGCTTCATCTTCGTCCCCCATGAATGTGAGGAAGGCCATGTAGACTGGCTGAGATCCAAGCCGGAAAGCTTCAAAATGCAGGCAGAAGTACTGGCCGAAGCAGCTGAAAAGCTGAGAGGCAAACACAGATGGAAACAATAGTTAGCAACTGTTGGATTCAAAGAAAATAATATGTTAGATTTTGATGCATCTCACCTTTCCAGCTAAGAAAAAAAGACTGTTTGGACATTCTTCATTTCTTTACCTTTTACCTTTAAATTTGGTTTTTCACTTGAAGTTATATGATTTGATCTATGAAAACTCAATGATGTACGCATACAGACACAAAGACAGGCAATACACATTTTTATGCATGGGTAAGGTAGCATATATGTAAAATACATAAGATTTGAATGGTATGTATGTAAATCTTCCTAGTATAAATTATAAAAAATAAAAAAAAAATCTTTAAATAAACAAAATATTAAGAACTAAAAAAAAGAGAAAACAATAAATTTAATAGCATTAACTTTGATAAGCAGAAAGTTTCATAAATATTAATTAGTTTATGATATAAAAAAAGTTAACTGTCTTCTAATACATTAAATTTAACATTTAAATAAAAAACTATAACATAATTTGTTAAAAATTTTAATCTCAAGAATATATATGTTTAAAATTACTTTTAAAGTCTTTTAGTTTATTACCTTAGGACATGCATGTTTTTTTTCATACTATTTGTATCGTACACTTTTATGTTATATCGATGTCATATCTAACACATGTCGGAGCACTGTCAGAGCCATGTCTGTGCCTGATAGGCAACCCTGCATTGCTTATTAATTAGGAGTGTTCGTATCATAGATGAAAACTAAGGTTTCACACTACTTCATCATGACATTAAATACATTCAAGAACTGGAATACACTCATAAGTTTTCATCATAATTATGACATCAATGCAAGCAAGNCGTCTTCTAATACATTAAATTTAACATTTAAATAAAAAACTATAACATAATTTTTTAAAAATTTAAATCTCAAGAATATATATGTTTAAAATTACTTTTAAAGTTTTTTAGTTTATTACCTTAGGACATAGGTGGGTGAGTTATTTTGATAAACTTTTTAATGAAGTTTCTTAAAATTCGATCGACCTTAGTGATTTTAATATCGTGAATAATAATAAAACGTATCATTTCTACCGTCGCATTAGGAAAAAAGAAGTTGAGGAGGCTTTAAAGAAAACCAAAGGTGGAAAGTCTGTAGGACCTGATGAAGGAACTTAGTGATTTTAATATTGTAAATAATAATAAAACGTTTCATTTTTACCGTCGCATTAGCAAAAAAGAAGTTGAGGAGGTTTAAAGAAAACCAATGGTGGAAGTCTGTAGGACCTGATGATATTCCAATTGAAGTGTGGAAATATTTGGGTGATTTGGGAGTTTCTTATGATGATATCCCAATTGAAGTGTGGAAATATTTGGGAGATTTGGGAGTTTCTTGGCNGACAAGGCTAATCAACAGCAAAGTTCTTCTTACTGAGCACCCAATTCCTATTTATTTAAATATCTACACCTAAACTTGACCTTTTACATTTATAAGACCCAAATGTTTCATATCACATCGAAAATACCACTATTTTTACTTTTCAAAAGTAAAGTACACCTTTCATGCATAGGTCAAGTGGCATATAAGCAAAAGTTGAAGTATTGGATATGTACGCAAATATATAGGAATTGAGTGGTAGGTAAGTAAATATTCACATAAGAAAAGTATTAAATAAAAAAAACAAAATTTCTTCTACGACTAACCATCACACCATGAACATCTGGAATGCTGAATAACTCAGCATCNCAAAAGTACCACTAATTTAACTTTTAAAATGTGAAAAACATATTTTCATGTATGGGTAAGGTGACTTATTTGTAAAAGTTTAAGGTTAGGTGTATGAAATGTAAACACATAAGAATTGAGTGGTATGCATGTAAACCTTCCTAAGCATTTATGAAATCAATATACACAAAAAGTTCATCGAAATGCTGACAATTGACAAGCATTATATAATGAGTAAAGTGCCAAAATAGTCCCTTGACTATGTACATTGGTCATTTTAGTCCCAGAGACTATAAAAGTGTCAATTTAGTTCGCAAACTCTTTAAATTGGGTCTCAAATGGTCCTTCGTGGGAACTATTTCAGCCCAAATTAAAAGAGTTTGAGACTAAATTGATACGTTTATAAACTTTGATACTAAACACTTTTCTCAGTATGAAATACTCGGCAAAATCAGAAAAATTAACTTCAAGTGCACCATGATAGTTTTAGCTAAAAGATGATCAAAAACAAAAAATGTACAGAGATCATAATAACATACGGTAATCTTCTTCATGGTCTCGATCGTAGCTGCCGACTGTTCAACTTCCTCACGACGCCATCTTTCATACAATAGGTAAAACAGTACTAATTCATGTCCAGGATTGAAGTTGTTAGTCTTGCAGGTTGATAAATCCTCAACATCTCTAGGAGATATATTAGGGCCAAGCCCAAAATGCCCTATAGCCTCTATAATCCCAGAAGCACATCTCTCATTTGCATGAATTATCTTAGGGTTATTCCTGGCATTTTCAGCATGCCATTTTAATAGTTCCTCTTGAGCATTGCTGACCTAGAGAGAAACATGCCAAAATAATTGAAAAATGAAAACAAGGCTAATCAACAGCAAAGTTCTTCTTACTGAGTACCCAATTCCTATTTATTTAAATATCTAACACCTAAACTTGACCTTTTACATTTATAAGACCCAAATGTTTCATATCGCATCGAAAATACCACTATTTTTACTTTTAAAAAGTAAAGTAAACCTTTCATGCATATGTCAAGTGGGATATAAGCAAAAGTTGAAGTATTGGATATGTACGCAAATATATAGGAATTGAGTGGTAGGTAAGTAAATATTCACATAAAAAAAGTATTAAATAAAAAAAAAAAACAAAATTTCTTCTACGACTAACCATCACACCATGAACATCTGGAATGCTGAATAACTCAGCATCATTGCCAGAATCACCACAAGCAAGGGTATTGAGTGGTAGCTTCTGATCTGCCTTAAGTTTTTTGAGTAAATATGCTAAAGCCTGGCCCTTTCCCGCACCTTGGGGTAATATGTCAAGATCTATTCCACCACTGTAAATTATCTTCACATCTAGCTGATTAAGAATGGAAAAAATAAAGTTTTACTCTTATGTTAGCAATATCCAAGAGACAATTAAGGTATGTTGAAGATCATTTTGATTTTCATTTTTTGCACAAATCGGCTTGTTTTTAGAACCGCTCAAAATAATATTTAGTTGTTTTGAGTATTTTTTAAAAAAAAACTATATTTTAAATATATCCAAAATTTTTATTCCTGAATTAAATATAAACAAAACAAAATAGAAACAACACATTAAAAAAAAAGTGAGATTTTATTATTCTAAACAAGAGAAAATATTCAGTAAAATTCAATCATACCCCTTGAATTGTGAGGATCTCATTAAGAGACTTCATCACTGCCTCGGCCTTGTCCTTCTGCACATAAAAGCTAACCTTGTGTGGCCGCTGCTCCGATGCTGACTGCACCAAGTTCAAAAGTTCCAATGACTTGAATTATATAGCTCAAATTATTGCCTCCTCTAAATTTATAACAGGAATCTACACTATGCATCATTGTTAAATTTAATCATCCTTTGATAATGAAGACAATTCAGTAAGAAAAAAAAAAGAGATTTTTATAATTTTCCCTCATATAAGAAACAAACCAAAGTGGAATTCCTACGACTCCTTCAAAACAAAAACAAAGAGCTGAAGGGAATTCACCTGAAATTTAAGTTCTGGAAATTTGGATGATTCCGCGACAACAATATCACGATTCCATTTCCGATCCAGAAATCTCTCCCATCCACTATCAGGAGCCATGAGTTCACCATAAGTTATTTCTGTGCCCACAGACATAATAGTTATATCTGGTGTTAGCAACGGCTTCTCTTTCCTAAGCTCCTTGTACAGTGTTGGTGACCTTCCAGTAGAGAAAACAAGCAGAGAATCATGGCGGTAATTGGATTCCCATAACGCATTAAACCTGAGAAGTGATAGGTTCTCGGGATCATGATGATCAACCTGAGCAAAATGAAGCAAGCGGTGTAAGTACCTTTCAGATCCGAAATGAAATCAAAATTGAATTTTTGGATTGAAAATCGAAGGGGGCGCGGCGCGTACCATTGTATGGTCAAGATCAGAAACAATCATGAGACGGGCAGGGCCGGCAAGACGATCCATCTTTCTCACTGCGAATCAATCGAAGTTTAGCAGTTGGAAGTTAGAACAGAAACATCAATCAGTTAGGAACAGAGAATATCGACTGAAAAGAACCCTAATAAGTTCTCAGCTAGCTCCAATTGCGACTGTATCGCGAGGGGGACATGCGAGGGTTTCGGGGAGAGAGGAGTGATGTAGGGGAGGGTTTAATTTTATTTGGGGCTGTCTGGTAAAGGATTTTGAGCAGGATTTAACCAGGATTTAAGCTAAACCTTGCCAGACGATAAACCGGGATTTGTTAAATCCTGGGAGGCGCGAAGAGGTTTCCTGATCCCTTGCGCGACCTTCCTCAATGGTTTCCCGTCGAAGCAGAGCGGACGGAGGAGAAAGATGGATGTTTTAATGGCCGCGAACACGTCGTAATAATCCCCGCTAGCTCAAGTGGCGAATATGCAGCAAAGGCTTCGGTGACGAGAGGGAAAGGAGAATGGTTTCGGATCAATTACCTCAGGGGGGTTGCTGCAGAGCCGACGGAGAAGAACGATGGAGAAGAAAAGGTGGAACTTTTAGGGACCAATTGGGAGAAACGAGAGGAAGCGATTCGATACAATTTCGTTGGCGTTCGTTTTATCTGTTGGCGCACCACTGCACCTTGATTCTTCTTCTTCTTTCAATGGTCCCAACAAAAGTTGGGATTTTTCGCTTTGAAATTATTTTTAGGATTGCTTTTTTTTTTTCCCCCCTGATTTTCGTGCATCTTTGCATGCGGTATTCGATCTTGGCCGTAGATCACGGTGATCTACGGCCAACATTATTTCCGTCTTTTAAAAAAAAATAAAAAATTTTAGTTGGGGCCCACCGAAATACATCAGGACCGTAAATCAGGTGATTTACGGTCCGGATCGGACACCGCACGCAAGCTGCGTGTGGTGCCCAATCCGTATGGAATAATTTTTCCTGATTTTCATCAAATTCTGATTTTTGTTCATCAAAATAATTTCAACCCTAATATTTAGTTATTTGCATACATATCAATTGGACTGTGAATTTAGCTTGAAAACCATTAATCATCCAAGAATTGATTTAAAATTTACCTCTGAATTAATCATCAATTTTAAGTGATTGAGCTATAAACCAAAATTTAGATTAAATTTTTTTCGAGTTGATATCAAGATATACACTCAAAATTGAACAAAATTTTTTTATTTATAAAAAGTATATATAATACTAAATAAAATTGAATATTCAAAATCAAACATAGCCAAATAACTAAATTTGAGCCATTTTATTTTGATTTCAAATGAACTCAAATAACTCAAATTTGAGCCAACTCATGTTGAGTTTGAATCAGATCAAGCTTGATTCAATTTTGAGCTCATCTGGCTCAAAATTAAACATAACAAGTTACAAGCCAATTTCGATCCAAACTCAATTCATTCAAGTCGATTCCGATTTGACCACAGCTCGACTCGAAATCGGCTCATTAAGTGCCCTGCATATCAATCACATTGCTATTTACAAACAATCACCCATCCCAATTATTATGCATTTACTTATTCAAACATAAACTTTGATTTGTATAAGTTAAGCGCTCTACCTGTAGGAAAAAAAATAACTCACATTTTTATACATCTTTTCAAACATAAGAAAAGATGTTAAATTTGAGAAAAATCAAAGTTTAGGCATCAGATAAGTAAATACATAAGAATTAGGTACTATTCATGTAAATTTCCTTTTTTTTAAACTAACTCCGCAAAAACAATTTTTTGGGATTTTGATAGAAGGGTTGACAAATATGCATTAAAACATTGCTATTTACAAAATTCTAAAGTTAAGTGATTTTTTTTAATATCACAATCATTATGAATTTGATATATATATATATATATATATATATATATAAGTGTTGGTTTTATGTTACATGTTTTAATATTTGAGTGAGAATTTGAATAATGGATGAAAGAATTTAAATAGTATTCATTGGAGTATTATGTATGTAATTGGCAAAATAAAAAAAAATTTATATATTGAATTTTTATTGTAAATTTAGTATTTTGAGTGAGAATTTTAAGATGTGATGTTATTGTTTTGTAAATAATAATATTTTTATAGGCGCATGCTTCTTCTTTAACAGAAAAAATTGCATCCAGAGTCCAGACGTAAGCAGCGTCGAGAGAACGAAGACAATATACCGACGGGTAAGAGTTTTCTTCTTTTTTTTTTCTCTTCGGCTCTTTGGGTAAATCGTGTCCATCGTTCGGGCGCTGCTTGCATCCAGACTCGAGATGCAATATTTTTTCCTTTTCTAAGGTGGCATTTAAGAAAAATATTTGCGTACATAAGACGTACGCAACACTGCTTACGTCAGAGGTTATTCAGCGGGTAAAGGGGAGTTATATCCAGGTTATACTCCCCATAAACCTTCGTGTAACTCCCTTGAAACCTCCGTGTAACTTATTTGTACCCATGAAATTACAGAAACACGAAACTCATTTGCAGTTTACAGATAGTTTACAAAGAGGTTACAGCGGGGTATAACCCCATTGTACCCCCTGAATAACCTTTTGCGTACGTCTTATGTATGCAAATATTTTCCAGCATTTAAACACATAACATTCTATTCTTATGCTTTAATATATCTAACATCTAAAACTTTAATTTTTTATATTTATACCAGCCCATTCTTTTATATCACAAAACAAAATACCACCATTTCAATTTTTAAAAAGCTAAATGCCTCTTTTTTTGTAGAAATTGAAGTTTAGGTGTTAGATATGTAAATACAATAGAATGGCGTGATATGTATGTAAATCTTCCTTTTTTAGTATAATATTCACTTGTGCCAATGATTTATTAGTAATCTAAGTGTAATAACTCATTGGCACCAGCGAAATATTATAATTGAAGTCTATGTTGTTATATTCCGTAAATAAGTATTCCAAGAAATCAATGCATACTTCACAGTTTCCCCAAATCGCAACCTGGAAATAATGTAAACTAGTTTTTGCATTATTGTCAAATGCAATATATANAATTTAAATAGTATTCTTTCTAGTGTTATGTTTGTAATTGGCAAAATAATATATATATATATTGAATTTTTATAGTAAATTTAGTTTTTTGAGTGAGAATTTTAAGATATGATGTTATTGTTTTGTAAATAATAATATTTTTATAGGCACATGCCTCTTCTTTAAAAGAAAAAATTACATCCTGAATCCAGACGTAAGCAGCGTCTGGAGAACAAACACGATATATCGACTGGCAAGAGTTTTCTTTTTTTTTTTCTCTTCGGCTCCTCAAGTAAAACGTGCCCGTTGTTCGGACGCTGCTTGCTTCCAGACTCGAGATGCAATATGTTTTCCTTTTTTATGGTGGCATTTAAACACATACCATTCTATTCTTATGCTTTTATATATCTAACATCTAAAACTTTAATTATTTATATTTATACCAGCCCAATCTTTTATATCACATAAAAAAATACCACCATTTCAATTTTTAAAAAGCTAAATGCCTCTTTTTATGATGTAGATATTGAAGTTTAGGTGTTAGATATGTAAATACAATAGAATGGCGTGGCATGTATGTAAATCTTCCTTTTTTAGTATAATATTCACTTGTGCCAATGATTTATCAGTAATCTAAGTGTAAAAACTCATTGGTACCAGCGAAATATTGTAATTTAAGTCTATGTTGTTATATTCAGTTAGAACTAGTTTTTGCATTATTGTCAAATGCAAATATATATATATATGTAGAAAGAAAAATAAAAGAAAATATTAAGGAGGGTGAGATTATAAAACAAAGAAAAGGAGCATTTACATACATTCCACCCAATTCCTACATATTAACACATCAAACACCTAAACTTTGCCTTTTACACCACCCAAAAATTATCATATCACATCAAAAATACCACCATTTTAACTTCTAAAAGGTAAACTATGCCTTTTTTTCATACATAGGTTGTAAAATGTAAAGTTTAGATGTTAGTAAGTGTAATTACATAAAAATAGAGTGGTATGCACGTTAAGTAAATGAGAGAAGAATAAGTTTCTAAGCAGTAACAACTACTAATGATATGGTGAGTATAAACACTGTGCCCAAGACAAATGAGAATAAACTGTACAACAGCCCACAAGTCTACTAGCAGCCATCTACATTACTCCATCTCTTTCCAGATCCTCCCTGTAACTCTGAGTCTCAGCTCTTTCTGGTCGCCGCCGGAGAAATAGAGGGCGAGGCTTCTCTGTACAATGAGCCCATCACAACTGTCGCGGATCGCCTTATGGTGAGTTCGGATGCTCCGCGGCACGCCCTGCCACATCATTTTCCGACCGTTACCTCCAACCTCGAGGCAATAACCAAACTTTCTGGCTTCATCTTCGTCCCCCATGAATGTGAGGAAGGCCATGTAGACTGGCTGAGATCCAAGCCGGAACGCTTCAAAATGCAGGCAGAAGTACTGGCCGAAGCAGCTGAAAAGCTGAGAGGCAAACAGAGATGGAAACAATAGTTAGCAACTGTTGGATTCAAAGAAAATAATATGTTAGATTTTGATGCATCTCACCTTTCCGGCTAAGAAAAAAAGACTGTTTGGACATTCTTCATCTCTTTACCTTTTACCTTTAAATTAGGTTTTTCACTTGAAGTTATATGATTTGATCTATGAAAACTCAATGATGTACGCATACAGACACAAAGACAGGCAATACACATTTTTATGCATGGGTAAGGTAGCATATATGTAAAATACATAAGATTTGAATGGTATGTATGTAAATCTTCCTAGTATAAATTATAAAAAATAAAAAAATAAATAAATAAACAAAATATTAAGAACAAAAAAAAAAGAGAAAACAATAAATTTAATAGCATCAACTTTGATAAACAGAAAGTTTCATAAATATTAATTAGTTTATGATATAAAAAAAGTTAACTTTCTAATACATTAAATTTGACATTTAAATAAAAAACTATAAAATAATTTTTTAAAAATTTTAATCTCAAGAATATACATGTTTAAAATTACTTTTAAAGTCTTTTAGTTTATTACCTTAGAACATGCATGTTTTTTTTCATACTATTTGTAGCGTACACTTTTATGTTATATCGATGTCATATCTGATACAAGTCGGAGCACTGTCAGAGCCATGTTTGTGCCTGATAGGCAACTCTGCATTGCTTATTAATTAGGAGTGTTCGTATGATAGATGAAAACTAAGGTTTCACACTACATCATAACATTAAATACATTCAAGAACTGGAATACACTCATAAGTTTTCATCATAATTATGACATCAATGCAAGCAAGATGTGGCCATAATTAAGATTTAGAACAAGAATAGAATGACTTACAGTTAGCGTCCATGTAACATTGTCAACAGAACATGGGTCTTGTTTAACATAACGATGATTAAAAGTACAGCCATTTTGCACGTCGACTTCATGGCGATCTTGTAAATGCGACAAAATGGCTGAAATAGCTCCGTTGAAGGGGCAGTTGGGGCCTGGATGAGGGCATGTGTAAGGCCTATATGAGCATTGTGCTTCATGCACAACCTTGCTGTAATACGGTAGCATCTGTTCGCATCCAAACTCATGGTAGGCACATGGCAAGCAGATAGAAACTGCAAGCTTCTCCAGAGCTAAGCACCTTATGTTGCCAATATCCTTTCTGCAAATAGGACACTTATTATTCACTCTGTTTTTGCAGGCAGAACACAGGGTATGGCCACTGGGACACTGCAGTTATACAAAATAATAATAATAATAAAAGCAATTATTTTCAATATCATGAAGAGGAGAAGTCATAATCTCTAAGAAAAAGAATAGAAATAGACAATGATAAAGAAAGCATGAAGACAAAATAGAAAATTTTTGAAGTCTCAAACAGAGGTCAATCTGAAGTCATTAAGAGCAGGAGGGATGGAAACAGAAAAAAGGTAGTGATGAAAGGGAAGTTCATTTTGGTTCATATAAAATGAAAGTTGAAGTTCCTGTACTGTTTTTCTATAATTTTCATCCATGTCTACTAAAACAGTTTTCTAAAGCTTTGGTTTTGCTTAAAGGAAAACTATGAACTGGCAAACAATTCAACTCAATAGCTTTAAATAGTACATGTGAGTAGAGTAGTCAACTCGAGTTTCCAAAAACAGAAGAAAAATCAAATAATATATTGATTACTTTGACAATCATTTGGGATATTTACATACATACCACGCAATTCTTATGTATTTAGATATCGTAAACCCAAAATCTTCCATATCACAAAAAATACCACGATTATCACTTTTAAAAAAGTGAAACACACATTCATGCATTGGTAAGGTGGATACAAGTAACAATTAAAGTTTAGTTGTTAGATATGTAAATACATAAGATTTCAGTGGTATTTAGGTAAATATTCCTAATCTTTATACCAAAAAAAGTTGTATGCATGTATGACTTCTGATATTATAATCAGCTTAATAGTACATCTTTAACTTAACCTATTAGGATTTCCTGTCTCATAACAAGCAAATCAAATTTAATAGTACATCTTTAACTTAACCTATTAGAATTTCCTGTCTCATAACAAGCAAATCAAACTTAATAGTACATCTTTAACTTAACCTATTAGAATTTCCTGTCTCATATAAATTTTGATTGGAAAATATGCCAAATAAGCAAAATCAAATAAAAGTTGATTGGAAAATATGCCAAATAAAAGTTGGTGCTTAGAAATAATGCTAACCTGTTGGATTGGTGGAAACATTGAATCTCTGCAAATTGGACACTCCAATAGATCATCTATGCCATTATTATGAAGTAGAAGGGTCCTTTTGGGCTGCGCTGCATTAGATTCCAAATTAACCTCACCAGAGGCTACTGATGAGCAGCTAGGTTCCATAGGTACAGAAGGAGAACATGATTCATCCAATTTCTTGGACTGTATAGCAGATGATGACCCCGTGATTGCCTGCTTCTTTCCCAGCTTAAGATAGGTCATATTTCACAAGAGTGAGATCACAACCACTGTATCAAAAAAGCCCAACTGAAGTTATACTACAATAAAAGAAGACCCTGAAATTCTGTGCAAAGATTATGGCCGATAAGTGTGATATCCTTACAGATCGACACAGCAAAAAATTAAAAAATCAATGCAACTTGTGCTTATAAGAGATTAGAAGGAAACAACTGCGTGCTAACAAGAAAAGTGAACCAAAATTCAACAGTGTGAAGTAATATGCAGATAATCTAAAAAAAAAAAAACATGAGTTGAATTTGGATTTGTAATGTTAATTGAATAGTATATCTAACAGCTCCCAATAAAAGATATTTAAAAATGCAATTTTGTTTGCCATAAAGCATGTAGAAAGCCAACCCTGACGCAAAAAGTTTAAAGAGAAACACGACAAAAAATTCAGTATGTTAAATAATTTTAGAATTCTGTACTGAAAAAAACAGCTGCGTAAGATTCCATCAATTGGACCAACGAAACATAAATTAACTTTATATAGGAGCTGTTTGATAACTTGTATTAGCAGGGCAATGCAAAAACAAATGCAAAGGTTTTCAAATCCTTGGTGTTTCATACACCGTAAAATTTTGGTGCCATCTCAAAACTCGTGATTCAATTCAATTTGAGTGAATTAAAAGCTTGGTCAAATTTGACACTGCACCAGCAACAACAGCATTGTGTGCCGCCCGTCAGCCGCTATCATCTCCACTACAATTGCTACCGCACAGCCAAAACCGCTAGTCATTCTACCGAACAGCCAAAACCGCTAGTCATGGCTAGCTGTCACATAATACCACCATCATTGTAGGTGGCTGCCAATCACTATCTTTATCGGCCGCCATTGCCGCCGAGCTTTACATTGAGTTAATTTTTCCTTAAAATAAAAATCTCTTGTATTTATTTAACATCTAACAAAACAACCCTTCCACATTTCAAACACATTATATTTCAAGTATATTGCTTCCATTTTAATATGCATTCTATTTTAGGCAAACCAAACAACCCCATAAATTCAACATTTATAAGGAAATCAGGAAATATTTATTTAGATTTAGAAGGCCAGGACATGACATTGTATATGCTAATAATTTTTCATTTTTACTGCCGATACTTCAAAATAAACATCTGATATCATAAACATATTGCAAAGGCATATTACCAAAAAAATAATATATATTAGAAAATACCATTCATTGTAGCATATCAATTGTGACAAGTGATAAAAGCGACCATCAGGAAAAATAATTTAACATGCAACTAAAAAAAATAAAAACCCTCAAAGTACCAAATAATTACTGGGGATTTGGATTTGATATGGTCCATAATGTGCACTTCATGGTCAATTTAGCCCAAATATCCCATATTGCATCTTTAGGACCGACATAGCATAGCCATATGCGAGAAACAACAACAAATAGATACCTAATGCCGAGAATCTTTACTAAAAAAATAAAAATTAAAAAAAGGCAGATCAGGCATGGCATCGCATTAGAAGAAATATAAAATCAAGCAGCCCAACCAGAACTTGAAGCAGTAACAAATGCACCGTGGAATTAAATTTAATTTTAGGTTAACTGGGTTGAAGTTGGATCAATAAAGAAAAATTGAGTTAAAATTCTGAGCAATGTTAAACATATGCATGCATATATATGTGGGTGAAACTAATATAGATATATATATTCATTATTTCATAAAACAATCATTATTAATCTCGACTATCTGAGTAAAAATTGAGTAAATATTTAGGTTAACTGGGTCAAGTTGGATCAATCAAGAAAAAATGAGTAAACATTCTAGAGTCTGTTTTAGAAAGAAGAACTGGCAATAACTACTGATCTCCGTATGTGTCGACCACTATCGACCACCGGCGACCACCGCTGCCGACCATGATCTGCCGCTCCCGACCACCAGTCCCAACGACCCCTGCGTGCAACTGTTGTAGTCCAAATATGTTTGTTGTGTTTAACAACTATGTTTTTTTTTGTGTTGTTGTATAAAGATAAGTGTAATTTTCAATGTATGTTTGTAACCTCATTTTTCCTATTGTGGGAGAAGAGCGCACCCTTGTACTTACAAATACAAAGTGAATTTCTTTGACTAGGCTAGGCTACATGGTTTTTTTATTTATTTTTTCAGAATTTTTTCCATATAAAAAATCTTGGTGTTTACTCTTGGTAATTCTATTTTATCTATGCTTGCACTGGATCTTCGTACAACGCCAAGACATTAAGGGTTTGTTTGAGGGACCTTCGCCGTTCGATGAAGCTCCTTCANCAGAATTTTTTCCACATAAAAAATCTTGGTGTTTACTCTTGATAATTCTATTTTATCTATGCTTGCATTGGATCTTCGTACAACGCCAAGACATTAAGGGTTTGTTTGAGGGACCTTCGCCGTTCGATGAAGCTCCTTCAAAAGTCATTTCCGAAGACGGAGCCGACCATATGCGATCCACAACGCCCAAATTTTATTGTTTTGCTGAAGTAATGTCGGGAGACGCGGGGAGACATGGATTTAATAAACAAAAATTTTTGAGGCGTTGGTGTTGCACTGAACATAACAGAGCTTCACCNGAGACATGGATTTAATAAACAAAAATTTTTGAGGCGTTGGTGTTGCACTGAACATAACAGAGCTTCACCGAAAAGTCAAATGAAGCCTAAAATAGTATTCTACCACTGCAAATTTTCCGGCAATAGAAAAACATTTGAACGATCAACTAGCAACTCCGCAAAAAAATGCAAAGCAATGTTTAAAAACTTCAACTTGATTTCACAAATCACAATAAAGTACACAATAGCTAATTAGGGAATACGATGTAATTGGAGCTAAGAAAAGAATTTGCATCTTCTGAACTATATTTGTTGGATGGCTCCTCAGGAATGGTAAAAGTGCAGTGCCTAAGATTGAAAAGCATGAGGAGATATGCCACCGAAATGCCGCTTGATATAGACTTAAAGACACAGCTCACAAACAGCAAGTAGACACAATCTTCTTTCAGAAAGATCATAGAGAAGAGCTCAGCAATGGATCCACCATTTGTTTTGAGTTCAGATTCAGACATATAAAGTACGATTTATTGAATATATTACAATACTCAGAGTCCTGCATTAAAAAAATTGGAAGATTTACATACATACCATTAAATTCCTATGTATTTACATATATAACACGTAAACTTTAATTTTTAAATAAATGACATCTTAGCTATGCATAAAATGGTGTATTTTACATTTTGAAAGTTAAAATTGCAGAATTTTTTATATGATACAAAAGATTTGGGTGTTGTAAATGTAAGAGTAATGATTACGTGTTGGACAAGTAAATACACAGACATTAGGGCCGTATTTATGTAAATGCCACTAAAAAATTTTTAACTGCATGTTAGCATGGATAAGGGGTTGCCCCTAAGGCTGTAAATTGTTGTTGTTGTGAGATCTATAGATATATACACCAGTTGTTGTGGTATATATATAAATCAAACAGGAGAACAATCGACGAAGCAAAAAATAGAACGAGAAAAATTACACCAAAAAAGAACACAGATTTTTGTGGTTCGGCAAATTACCGACGTCTACGGAGTTACAGAGGATTTTACTACTTGAGAAATTTACACTAGTCGATCACCTCGACTTACAAGAGGAATCTCTCACTTCGTTGCTCTCTCTTCTTCTCTCTTCGTTCTTCTCTCTCCACATCGAGATACACCAAAGAAATTTTATACCGGAATACACCGAAGAATATAAACTTACAAGAGAAATAAATCAAAATTTTCTTCTGACACAAGCCACCAAGAAAAAGCCTTGAGAGAACAATCATATCTTCTTCCTTCTGCCGTAAGGAACTACCGCTTGCACTTCTCTTTCTTTGCCCCAAGAAAACTTTCCTCTATCCCGAGGAAACTGAAGAACTCAAACAGTGACTTCTAAAACTAAAGGAAACCCGTCCTAAGCCTTTTATCACGAACAGGATGGAGCAAATGATGCTACACTTCACAACATAGGAAGACGGGAGGCGTGAACGAGAGATCGCGACCTTTCGCGATCGAAAGAGCGGGAGCGGGAGTTGGCGTTGTTTCGCGAAACGGGAGGCGGGATTGGATCGGGCTCCAACGCTAACAATCTCTCACTTGGATACCGATACACAAGCTACAACGTCTTCTTCCTTGAATTGATATCCTCCACTAGCGGTGTCGTCCTTTTTCTTCAAACACGAATCCTCCACTATGAATCCTCCAACTCGAATCCTCCACTATGAATCCTCCAAGTTGAATCATTCACCTCTGCAACTCAAAATTTTGTCTTCACTCCAGAAGACTAACTGAAGTTATACACAACTTCAATTTCTCAAGAGTAACACCCTCAATCAACATATCAGCAGGGTCCAAATAGCTTTGCACCTCCAACCTATTTTCTAAATTACTCTTGTCTCTGCTTACAACTCTCACTGCATGGGCAATATCTTGCATCTGCTGAAAGTCTTTTTCAACAAGCTTAGTTTTGTACCTCTTACTGTCATCATGCTCAGTCTTCTTCCGGTACACCCATTTGTTCTGTCAGCTCTCACTTACTCAAACATTCATCTTGCAAGATTTCTTCATAGCTATTTCGTTCTCCAACATTTGTCTGTGGAAAAATAGGAATGGGTGTCCGGAACCACTTTTCTTTTCACTTCCATCATCAATAGAAATATGAACTGCCGACAATAGTACATCCTGTAATTCTTCAGATACCACATTTACGCTATCATTCTCCATGTTCTCAGGATTCCTGCAGTTCCTCTTTATGTGGCCAGCTTTGTCACAATTCCAGCAAATTGTCTGCTGACCAGACTTTGATTTTGATCTCCCTTTATATGAATTCATGTCATCTCATCTCTCTCTGAAATCAATATTCAGTGCTGAACTTGAACCTGAGATCTCGTCATAATCTTTCCTGCGAACCTCCTCAGACAAAATCAAATCACGAATATCATCACATTTCAGTTTAGATTTACCTACAGAACTACAGTCATTCTCATGGCTTCCCAACTATTTGGTAACTATGCCAACAATATCAGCGCACGTATCTCATCATTAAAATCAATTTCAACAGACGACAATTGATTTATAATAGTATTAAAATAATTTTAGGGTTGACGTCTTCCATCATATTCAAGTTGAATAACTTCTTCATCAAGTACATCTTGTTATTCGTCGAAAACTTTTTATAAATACCTGAGAAGGCTCCCATGAGATCTATTGTCGTCCTCTCTTTGACGACGTTGCATGCAACGGACCTCGAGGGTCAATCGAATAAACCTCAGAACTTCTCGATCCAACAAATTTCATTCAACCTCATCCATCCTTTCAGGCCTTTTCCCCAATAACGAAAGATAAAGTTGTTTCCCATAAAGATAATCCTCTATGTGCATCCTCCAATAACCAAAATCTATGTCATCAAATTTCTCAATCCTCAAAATATTAACTTCATCTGCAATCATCATTATTCCTCAAATCCGAACAAAGTTTTGATACCAATTGTTGTTGTTGTGAGATCTATAGATATATACATCAGTTGTTGTAGTATATATATAAATCAAACAAGAGAACGATAAACGAAGCAAAAAATAGAACGAGAAAAATCACACCAAAAAGAAACACACAGATTTACGTGGTTCGGCAAATTGCCTACATCCACAGATTTGCAGAGGATTTTACTACTTGAGAAATTTACACTAGTCGATTACCTCGACTTACAAGATGAATCTCTCACTTTATTGCTCTCTCTTCCTCTCTCTCTGTTCTTCTCTCTCTACACCGAGATACACCGAAAAAACTCTACACCGAGATACACTTAAGAAGATAAACTTACAAGAGAAGTAAACCTAATTTTTCTTCTGCCATAAGCCACCAAGAAGAAGCCTAGCGAGAACAATCTTCTTCTTCTTCCTTCTTCCTTCTGCTGCAAGGAACTGCCACTTGCACTTCTCTTCCTCTGCCCAGAGGAAACCTTCCTCTATCCCGAGGAAATCGAAGAACTCAAACCGTGACTTCTAAAATTGAAGGAGAGTCGTCTGAAGCCTTTTATCACAAACATGAGGGAGCGAAGGGATGCTACTCTTCACAACATAGGAATGCGGGAGCAGTTGACGCGCGACTAAAGAGGCGGGAGGCGCGAACGAGAGATCGCGACCTTTCACAATCGGAAGAGCNCATCCCGAGGAAATCGAAGAACTCAAACCGTGACTTCTAAAATTGATGGAGAGTCGTCTGAAGCCTTTTATCACAAACATGAGGGAGCGAAGGGATGCTACGCTTCACAACATAGGAATGCGAGAGCAGTTGACGCGCGACTAAAGAGGCGGGAGGCGCGAACGAGAGATCGCGACCTTTCGCAATCGGAAGAGCAGGAGCGGGAGTTGGCATTGTTTCGCGAAACGGGAGGCGGGACTGAATCAGGCTCCAAGGATAACATAAATGAGCCGAACTTGTGCGAGCTCAGGCTTTGCTCCTGTTTAGCTCCTTCAAAATTGACCGTGTTCGCAATCAACTCGTGAACAGTGTATTCATATTCGACACGATTTAAATATTCTTGTTCTTGTTTGGCTGGTGTTTGGCTCGAGATTGACTCGTTAAAAAGAAGACACATAACCACATTACCATACGAGTTGTTATGATTTCAACTTAGATATAAATATATATAATATATTTTATATAAATAGTATATATAATATAATATTATATAAATAATTATATGATTTTTTTTTATTTCAAGCTAAAACAAGCCAAACACGAGCGAACAAAGAGTTGCTCGTGTTCGACTTTCTATAATTCAAGCTTAAAAAAATTGTTCGTGTTCGATTTTTTTACTTAAAGAACGTGTCGAACAAGAGATACTTAATTAGCCAAACACGAGCTGTTCGCAAACGATCATTTTTTACAGTCCTAGTTGCCCCTTTAGATGATGGTCATTTTAGATGACTAGGGAACCTAACTACATTCAACTTTCAAGCTCAAATTCTAAGAAAATAAGCCACACTCACAAGTTAAGAATAATATAACCACAATAAGAAATACACAATATTCAGAACTGAAAATTTGAAGTCATCACTTTTCAGCTTCAAAAGTCAACAATACAAAATTACTTCGGTTCTGTTTGGGACAACTGTTAGCTGTTGATTGTTTATAATCTGCTGAATAATCTTATAATCTGCAGATTATCAGAATAAGTTGGCTTGTTGTTTAGTGCAGCTTATTCAAAACAGCTTACTGGGAGCTGCTGTTGGATAAATGATTATGCTATCATGTTTGGTTAAACAGTTTGCAACAGAACTATTTATGAAAAATAATAGATAAAACAAATGTCTCAAAATATTACACTTTATTTACATAAAATTAAAATACATTGCTCACCACTTCGAGAGTATCAAATACAAATAAAATAAGAAGAAATACAATAAGATGCTCAACACAAATGAAGTATAATTGAAGTATAAAATTATTGAAAAAAAAAG
>JXCR01069982.1:15964-33135 GCA_002079205.1 Phalaenopsis hybrid cultivar
TCTGCTGAAATAAAAACTAGGGTTTCATCAAGCATAGAAATGAAGTGAAACAAAGAAGGCCAGAAAGGTAGGGCTGATGGATTACTTGCAGCTGAAGAGTGCAGAGGCCGCGCTTCTTGGAGGAGAAAGCGGGATGAGAAGACCAAGAGGAGCAGAAGAGGAAGGAGGGCGCTTAGGTTGCCCATCGCCGTCGCAAAACGAAGCTTAAAAATCGGAACGGATGTTGGAAGAGGAGAAAATGTGAATAAAGCTATGCCACACCCTTATAAAATGAACGAATTTTCGAAACATCACCAGACTCCCAACTGAAAAACACGGTAAGGGCGGTCAAACAAGTTGTTCGCCCACAGCTCCTCTTCCGGGAAAGTATTTGCGTTGAACGTGAGGGGGTTTATATTTGTTATACCCTCTATGTAATTCTCTTGTAATCTTCATATAACTTATTTATATTCATGAAATTACAGAAGCGTGGAACTTATTTGTAGGTTACAGATAGTTTATAAAGAGGTTACACCCTCCTGTACCCTCTGAATAACCTCTGGACGTACGCATCGTTGCATACGTCTTATGTACGCAAATACTTTNGTAGAAAGATGCACTTCTTGGAATTTACATCAAGTTATGATCTTTAATCTTCAGGTACATGCACATAAACAAGACAACCAAAAATTCGTAAATGATCGAAATTAAGTGTATTACTTGTCCATACCTCTTCTGCAACATTGCCACCGAATGATATCTGAGGTGATCTATTGATGAGATAGCATGTCATATTCACAGCCTTTGCCCAAAAATTTTTAGGAAGTCCTGCATTCAGTCTCAAGTATCATGCTCTTTCAGTTAAAGACCTGTTCAACATTTCTGCAACACCATTCTACTATGGTGTTTTGTGCACTGAAAAATGTCTCTGAATCTCATGCTCCTCACAAAATTTTTGAAACTGCGAATCTGTGTATTCCATGTCATTATCAAACCTCAATTACTTGATTTTTCTACCAGTTTGGTTATCCACCTCAGTTTTCCACAGATTGAATTTGGAAAAAACTTCAGATTTCTGCTTCAAAAAATACACCTAAATTTCCTGAAAAAATCATTAATAAATATAACATAATACAGAGATCCTCACAATAACGATTCTCTAGTAGGCCCCATACATTAGAATACATATAACCAAGAATCTCTTCATTTTTGTACTTTTTAGTCATTAAACTGACTCTAATCTATTTTCCAAGAACACAAAACTTACAAAATCAAGCTTGCAGCTTACAAAATCAAGCNTCAGGATAAATTTGTGATTATTTGATTGAAGTCATTCACATGTTGTGCTAGATCAGAGCTTTCTTGCATCTTCAACCCATACAACTTTTACTTCAGGTAAAATTTATTCACTAGAGATTTGGACATAAACTAAGTTTACAATTTCTTTCATACTTCTCATGAAGATTTTAGATTCATTACGTGATACATAACCTTATCTGTCAAACATAAATGTATGGTTATTATCGTTTGTTATTGCAATTCTTCTCAATCTTCATCCTCCATGGCATCTGGTTTCATTGCCCGCAAAGTCTTCAAGATTCTCTATTGTGCCAACAAACCTTTCGCCCTTTTTTTGTCATTATCTGAAGTTTTTGGTTTCATCAAATTTCACCACCTCGAATTTTGAACAAGAAATTATCATTTGAAATTAATCTTGTAGCGAACTTTTCTACAAATTCCTCTGCTTCACTTGTCGATTTGCTCACCCAAATTCCTTCGAACAAATCCTTAAGTCGGAATTGTTGGATTCATTGAACTGATTCTCGCAAGCCTGTCACAATTCCACTGTCTGCGTCAAATCAAATGGTCGAANTACCTCGAATTTTGCACAAGAAATTATCATTTGAAATTAATCTTGTAGCGAACTTTTCTACAAATTCCTCTGCTTCAATTGTCGATTTGCTCACCCAAATTCCTTCGAAAAAATCCTTAAGTCGGAACTGTTGGATTCATTGAACTGATTCTCGCAAGCCTGTCACAATTCCACTGTCTGCGTCAAATCAAATGGTCGAACCGAAACCGCGCCTTCGTCCAAAACCCTCCTCTTCGTCGCGCTGATTCGTCAAAGCTTTCTTCGCAAATACCTGCTGCTCCTCATTTTCTGCGTCGCGAGAGTAGATCACGAAGCCGACGTGTCACCTAGTTGCGAGAACAGCTCGCAAAACCTTCTGCCAAATCTTCGAATCCTTCTTCGTTCTTCCTGCACCGATTTGTTCGAAAACCTATCCGCAACCCTAGCCGAACTCCTTGCGCCGAAATTTTTTCTGCGCTGAAACCTCGCTCTGATACAATTTGTTGAGAAATTTAGGGCAAGAAACGCAAATCGTGAAGAACACAAAGATTTAACGAGGTTTGACAAAGATGCCTACGTCATCGGGAGTAGAGCAGCGGCTTTCTTTCAATTCAGAAAAGAGTGCAGGATACATAATAAGCCCTAAGGTTACAAACAGACACATATATAATCCTGAAGTACAATATGTAATTACAGAATTACCTCTGTACCGTACCGCGGGATGTTACCCCCGCACCCCCAACCCACGTAACGAAACTCCCCAATTAGACAGATTCTTCCGCTCCGCTCCGCTGACCGCTTCGTTCCGCTCTAGCATCTGCCCCTTATATGGTATATGAGCCATACCTAACAAAACCTATGCATTAAAATATGTATTTGATTATTAGAAAGCGATAATAGTGCTATTTTTTATGTGATATTAAAGATTTGAGTGTTATGTGTGTAAATATGAAAGTTTGGGTGTGAGATACGTATATAAATAATTGTGTTATGTATGTAAATGGGCCTTTGAGAAATGATCGGTGCATGCTTCGAACAGAGATCCTCAGCGGAGGATTGAAGGACTCAAACATTGGACCACCACTCCGTGTAAGATCATTATGGAATTTAGGGGACATGTATTGATTACTAGTACAATAATTTATAAGAGATATTTGTATAAAACTCTCCACATTGATGTTAGACTTAGATTTTATGAACTCTCTGGTATTGCAAGGATTTTAAGACAAAAGCATCCATATCACAAGGTCAGAGTTAATTATTCTTATTTACATAATAGAAAACGAAATGTATAGCTAACACGATTGTGAGTTTTGATGTAATCTTTTGCACAGAGTGACTTAATTATGAATTTCAAGATAGTGAGTTTAATATTTACATATTTTCATATTAATTAATGCTATTATATTATTTTACAGTTAGTAAAATAAAATGTTAATGTATTTTGAATTGATTATGAGATTTTATTTAATTTTATATACAAAATGAATAAGCGTGAAGGGAACTTTGGAACCCTTATAACCTCGAGCACACATATGAGATCCAAAAAGAAACTTATTTTCCTCTGCTTTTAATTTAAAAAAAAACAATTGAAATTAGGCTTAGTTTGATATAACATTGCTAATTTTATATCTTTTGTTTATTCAACATTAATGGATTAAAATCAAACCTTCCAAAGAAATAAGTAGCTTCAAAATTAGAGATAGTAGTCTTAGATGGTTTGGTCACATTAAACGTCAACCATCTGATGATTTTGCATAGAAATAAGTAGCTTCAAAATTAGAGATAGTAGACTTAGATGGTTTGGTCACATTAAACATTGACCATCTGATGATCTGATTAGAAGAGTTGATGTTTTAGATTCGACTTCTGTTAAGAAAGGCAGAGCTAAACCTAGGAAGACTTGAGCATATTGTATAAAAATGATCTTAAATTAATAGAATTATATGAAAATATGACAATAAATAAGACGCAATGGAGAAAAATGATTCATGTAGCTGATTCCACTTAGTGGGATGACGGTTTTGTTGTTGTTGTTGTTGTATTATGAAGTTTATATATTCATAAAGTTATAAATCCATATACTCGTAAAATCATGGAGAAAACACGTACAAAATGATTTTTTTTTTTAAAGTCGCATCCCTCGTATAAATCAAATTTATAATTTACAAAGTCAAAAGGATAAAATGCAGCCACAAAATTCATTAGTTTCAATATTAGGACCCAGCCACTTTCAAATGCTTACATCAAAACCCAAAAAAATAAAACAANAGATGTTTTAGATTCGACTTCTGTTAAGAAAGGCAGAGGTAAACCTAGGAAGACTTGAGCATATTGTATAAAAATGATCTTAAATTAATAGAATTATATGAAAATATGACAATAAATAAGACGCAATGGAGAAAAAGGATTCATGTAGCTGATTCCACTTAGTGGGATGACGGTTTTGTTGTTGTTGTTGTATTATGAAGTTTATATATTCATAAAGTTATAAATCCATATACTCGTAAAATCATGGAGAAAACACGTACAAAATGATTTTTTTTTTTTTAAGTCGCGTCCCTCGTATAAATCAAATTTATAATTTACAAAGTCAAAAGGATAAAGCGCAACCACACAATTCATTAGTTTCAATATTAGGACCCAGCCACTTTCAAATGCTTACATCAAAACCCAAAAAAAATAAAACAAAAGTCAAAAACTACATAAAAATTACATGGGGGGACACCTAAACCACTTTATTCGATCTTGCACTAATACAAACAAGAAAAGGAGGTGACTAAAAAACAAAATTATANTAAAACAAAAGTCAAAAACTACATAAAAATTACATGGGGGGGCACCTAAACCACTTTATTCGATCTTGCACTAATACAAACAAGAAAAGGAGGTGACTAAAAAACAAAATTATATTTGGGCCCGCTAAGTGGAAGAAAAAAAAAATATGTAACATGCATCAATTTTACTTTTGCCTTTATTCATCAAAACTTTTAGTTCCACTAAGTAGACAAATGTCGTTACTTTAACTTTCACTCAAGTTTTTGTCTTTCAACGTTGCAATAAGTGTGTAAGATTTGTGAAGGAGTTGGTAGAGAGTCTCCTCCCCAATCAGGAGGGGCAAAGTTGGTAGAGAGTTGCCATTAGAGCTCAATTTTCTCAAAAAAAAAAAAAAGTTTTTTGCAAGAAGCATAAAAAAATTTTAGATCACTAGAATTCTCAAAAGGATATTCTTATATTCCTTAAATAAATTAGCATTTAATATTNTAATAAGTGTGTAAGATTTGTGAAGGAGTTGGTAGAGAGTCTCCTCCCCAATCAGGAGGGCAAAGTTGGTAGAGAGTTGCCATTAGAGCTCAATTTTATCAAAAAAAAAAAAATGTTTTTTGCAAGAAGCATAAAAAATTTTAGATCACTAGAATTCTCAAAAGGATATTCTTATATTCCTTAAATAAATTAGCATTTAATATTTTTATAACACATGATCAACAGCCCATATATGCCAATAGATATGACCACATTCAAAGTTACTAGTGAATGTTAAAATAATGTTCTAAATTAACGATCTTCATATTGTGAAATTACATATGATCAAAATACTGTAAATTTGAGTTGAACATAAAAAAAAAAATTAGGCCAGAAAATTTAAATCAAACTTATAAATTGAATAAAAATTTGTATATCCTATTAAATTTTATATCTTGATACAAGCTTTCAAGTCAAACGAAATATCCTATCTTACATTTGCTTTAAAAATCCTTTCTCAAAATTAAAAGAAAAAATCCTGAACTTTTAAGAAAATATTAATTAATAGCAGCTCAATTAAATTAGAGAGGGTAGAAATACTACACTTCTCACAAATCTTTTGCTTTCTCGTTTCACTCATTATTGGATAAACCCTAGAACTCGCGATCCCTCATTTTCATATGAAAACACGCTTCTCCAGAGCTTTGATGACATGAAAATTGAAAACATGGATTTCTTAACCACATTTCCAAGCAAACCTAACCATTCTCAATAATAACAATAATAATAGACAAATAAATAAAAATGAAGATCTGCTGAAATAAAAACTAGGGTTTCATCAAGCATAGAAATGAAGTGAAACAAAGAAGGCCAGAAAGGTAGGGCTGATGGATTACTTGCAGCTGAAGAGTGCAGAGGCCGCGCTTCTTGGAGGAGAAAGCGGGATGAGAAGACCAAGAGGAGCAGAAAAGGAAGGAGGGCGCTTAGGTTGCCCATCGCCGTCGCAAAACGAAGCTTAAAAATCGGAACGGATGTTGGAAGAGGAGAAAATGTGAATAAAGCTATGCCACACCCTTATAAAATGAACGAATTTTCGAAACATCACCAGACTCCCAACTGAAAAACACGGTAAGGCGGTCAAACAAGTTGTTCGCCCACAGCTCCTCTTCCGGGAAAGTATTTGCGTTTAACGTGAGGGGGTTTATATTTGTTATTCCTCTGTAATTTTCTCGTAATCTTCATATAATTTAAGCGTGAAACTCATTTGTAGGTTACAGTAGTTTATAAAGAGGTTACAGGAGGTTAAAGAGGGGTATAACCCCGATATAACCCTCCTGTACCCTCTGAATAACCTCTGGACGTACGCATCGTTGCATACGTCTTATGTACGCAAATACTTTCCCCTGTTCGGAGCTCCTGTTAACTGACGAAAACAAATTTTGAAGAGAAACAAATTTTTAAAGCTCGAACTATAGATAAGTCGCACAAGAATAGCTCTTCGTTAACTCGTATTCAGTTTGTTTTAACTTGAAATAAAAAAAAATTTATTATATAATAATATATTACATATATTATTTATATAATAATATATTTGATACGTTATCAATAAATTTTCATTATTCAACACGAATTTCGAGGCATGACACGGATGTTGAGATAATATTTAGGCATGACACTGATCTTGAGATAATATTTCAAGCAATTGATATTAAAACCTTGATAACAACTCATCTAGAGCTCTGATTTCAGCAAACATATAGTCAAACTGACCGACTCGATGAGACGGACATAATGGTATCAAGTCATTAAACCATTCTCGGAAGAATTTTAGACATATTTTGAAGGTTAAACGGTTGTCGAATCTAGCAAGTTTATAGTTGAATCGAGTGTCTTGATAAGACGAATCCAACCAGCCTAAGATTGGGCAATTCCAACATCGTTAAGGCACTCAAATGTCCATTAAACGTCATTTGATTTTAGGATGCTCTCCGGACCGTCTGATCCAAATGATTCATATTCATGCATTAATGACACCCAGAATACTATAAATAGAGATTCACTTCTCACATGAGGGGGGACTGGAAGCTTCAGAGAAAACTGGAAGCTGTAAGAAGGAGCTGAAGTTCAGCATCATCCCAATCGTTGTCGACCATCGTTGATCGTCATTGGCCACCGTCAGGCCGTCATCGACATTTGTCGGTCANCGAATTTCGAGGCATGACACGAATGTTGAGATAATATTTAGGCATGACACGGATCTTGAGATAATATTTCAAGCAATTGATATTAAAACCTTGATAACAACCCATCTAGAGCTCTGATTTTAGCAAACTTATAGTCAAACTGACCGACTCGATGAGACGGACATAATGATATCAAGTCATTAAACCATTCTCGGAAGAGTTTTGGACATATTTTGAAGGTTAAACGGTTGTCGAATCTAGCAAGTTTATAGTCGAATCGAACGTCTCGATAAGACGAATCCAACCAGCCTAAGATTGGGCAATTCCGACATCGTTAAGGCACTCAAATGTCCATTAAATGTCATTTGATTTTAGGATGCTCTCCGGACCGTCTGATCCAAATGATTCATATTCATGCATTAATGACACTCAGAATACTATAAATAGATATTCACTTCTCACATGAGGGGGTACTGGAAGCTTTAGAGAAAACTGGAAGCTGTAGGAAGGAGCTGAAGTTCAACACCATCCCAATCGTTGTCGACCATCGTTGATCGTCATTGGCCACCGTCAGGCCGTCATCGACATTTGTTGGTCGTCATCCATTATCAACTGTCACTGTCGATCATCACCAATCATCGTCGATCACCACCAATCAGACGCCGTCAGTCATCGTCGTGGGACATGAGCTCATCACTACGGTCCATGTGTCAACAACGACCTACATGGTTCACAGCTCGAGCAGCTCCTGACTCCGGCGGCTTATGGACGTCATTCATACTTGTCACTACGCCTTATGTGGTCCACAGCTCAAGAAACTGTTTACTGCGCAACACTTATGGAGCAGCCATCTACATTACTCACGATGGACTACTACCTCCACAACAATCAACAATAACCCTTGCAACCTGTTATCACCAAGAACTGCAGTCAGATTATAGTTATACAACTTTGTTATTTCATCTTCCCTAATTTATGAGAAAAATGAACATGTTTACTCATCATTCATAGTGGATTATTTCAACTGGACTAGACCCCGTGATTTTTCCCTATTTCAAGGGTTTTCCACGTAAAAAGTTGATGTGTCTCATCTTGCTTACTTCTCTTCTGTTATATGTGTGTGATGAATTCTCGTGCAATGTTAAGACGATAATTCATTGCTCTACCGCCGCGAATTTTCTGGCACANCGGTCAACATTCATTATCAACTGTCACTGTCGATCATCACCAATCATCGTCGATCACCACCAATCAGACACTGTCAGTCATCGTCGTGAGACATGAGCTCATCACTACGGTCTATGTGTCAACAACGACCTACATGGTTTACAGCTCGAGCAGCTCCCGACTCCGGCGGCTTATGGACGTCATTCATACTTGTCACTACGGCTTATGTGGTTCACAGCTCAAGAAACTGTTTACTACGCAACACTTATGGAGCAGCCATCTACATTACTCACGATGGACTACTACCTCCACAACAATCAACAATAACCCTTGCAACCTGTTGTCACCAAGAACTGCAGCCAGATTATAGTTATACAACTTTGTTATTTCATCTTCCCTAATTTAGGAGAAGAATGAACATGTTTACTCATCATTCATAGTGGATTATTTCAACTGGACTAGACCCCGTGATTTTTCCCCATTTCAAGGGTTTTCCACGTAAAAAGTCGATGTGTCTCATCTTGCTTACTTCTCTTCTGTTATGTGTGTGTGATGAATTCTCGTGCAATGTTAAGACGATAATTCATTGCTCTACCGCCGCGAATTTTCTGGCACACATCAGTATTATGCATATTTATATCTAAGTTTAAATCGTAATACCTTGTGTGGTAATGTGGTCCAGGTTCGAATCCAACACATTACATCTATTTTTTTCATTTAATTTTAACGAGTCAATTTCGAGCCGAACACGAATACAAATATTTAAATCGAGTCGGACACGAACACACTGTTCACGAGCCGAACATGAGCCAACATGAGCTCGCTCAAGCTCGACTCGTTTACAACCCTATTGGTAATGGTTGGATGCAAAAAAGTTTTTTGAGTGGAGAGCTCTAAGCAAAACTAGTTGATAATGGGCCCGCAAAACTTATAAAAAAACTCGTAAGNTGAGTGGAGAGCTCTAAGCAAAACTAGTTGATAATGGGCCCGCAAAACTTATAAAAAAACTCGTAAGAAAATACTTTTGTCGAAGAGAGTTGTGATAAAAGTCTGAAACACAAAATAGATAGAGAGTTGTTTCAAACATAACATTAACATTCCCCAAAAGTCAAACACAAATAAGTTTGAATAACACAACATGCAAGAGGGGAATGATTTTTATGTGAAACTTATGGAATAAAAATGAAGTGCTTGGCTTGGATGAAAATTTTTTAATAAATCAAGATCCACCTTTCTCTGTTATCTGATGGCATAAGATTGCAAAGTTTGAATCGCTAGGGTTGTTTCATGCTAATCATAATGAAAAAATATTGGATGGTAGTGGTGATGGATGATGACGTTGAAAGATGGTAATAATTGACATTGGTTCAAGCATGTGCTAGGCAAAGATAAATTGTAATGGCTAATAATGGTGACAATGGAAGTTGGATGTTTAGTGAGGAAATTGGGTGACTATAAAAGTGACAATTAGTTGGGGTTACACGTGATGGTTAAGACACTAAAATTCTACAATGTTGGGAATTCTCTCATTTATAAGTTCTTACATGTGTATATTTAAAGATTTATAGAAGGGTATTGTGAACATTTTTGCGAAACAATAAGGACACTATATAAAATATTCTCAATTGATCCTTTGATCCTTTAATCTTTTGAATATTTAATTAACTTAACGATCTCGTAATTCTATAAGGTTTAGCAAGTAAAATTTTTTTATGAAATATTCATTTTGACCATATAAAAATAAAATTTAGAGGAAAATCAACCTTTCAAATTTCCCTCTAGAAGTTTCCAATCATGTTTGTAAGTGCTTAACTTGAGCACATCTGGACATGGATCAGCTCAATCTTAGTACAACTAGGTTAGTCTCGTTGAACTATATTATATTAATAATAATTTTTTTTTTCAATAAAAATTTCAGTGACTTTCTAAGGACAAACTTTGGTGACTTGATAATAGATTACTAATTGGTATATTTTCTAAAATAGCATATTTATTTTTTTCTCATAAAACCAATGATGCATCACCAATTGCAAAGCTCTCTATAAATTTTAAGGTTTTATGGTTTATCATATATCATCATGACAACACACACCCACACACATGCATATAATATTAAAATCTACAAAATAACTCATAAAACTTCATTTGAGATTGTATATAGATTCAATCCTAAAAGTCATCTTAATATCACNTTCTCTATAAATTTTAAGGTTTTATGGTTTATCATATATCATCATGACAACACACACACACACACACACACACATGCATATAATATTAAAATCTACAAAATAACTCATAAAACTTCAATTGAGGTTGTATATAGATTCAATCCTAAAAGTCATCTTAATATCACACAACTCTTCATTTACTTTTGCTAAAAGAAGTTATTTACTTCTTCAAGAGACCAGTAAATAAATAAATAAAATTCATATTAATTATGCTAAAGAAATTAGCTTGAATATATCTTCTAGAGAATTTAATAATAATAATTTGGTATTAGTTTGCATTCATCTTAAAAATAATCCATTCTTTCATTTCTTAGATATTGCATTCAATTTTGCAAGAAAATTTTATTTGTCTTTATCAAGAGGTTAAGGAAAGAAATAAAAGAATGGAATAATCAAATATTTTAAGTAAATTAAATTGAAGAAAATAATTGAAAAGTTTTAGGGTGATGTTTTTTTTTTTTTAAATTTGCATTATTCTTGAAAATTATCTCTCACGTCGATTGAAAATGTTTAGGTAAGAACTTGTTGTCCATTATTTTTTTAAAATTGGATCAAATCTTGGCTATTTAAAATTNTTTTAAATTTGCATTATTCTTGAAAATTATCTCTCACGACGATTGGAAAATGTTTAGGTAAGAACTTGTTGTCCATTATTTTTTTAAAATTGGATCAAATCTTGGCTATTTAAAATTACCATCAGACATGGATATAGCCTATTTTTCAAATAAGAGAAAATTTGCCTTGCATAATAACTTAGAAATATTATGCCTTAAAGACTAACATTTTGGTATGTCCAACATTCTACCAAGAACAAAAGCATCAACCACCCATCCTTTTTGAGGCGGTTCCTATTTTTTATTTTTTTAAATGAAACACCCATAGATAGCAATAATCTACTCATGTTCAGTGTTATATAAAAAGAAATCCATACTTTGGAGAAAATGTTGTTGATAGATGAGGAGCTATGCAGTTTAATTCTTAATCATGTAGATAAATTTNTATTTTTTTAAATGAAACACCCATAGATAGCAATAATCTACCCATGTTCAGTGTTATATAAAAAGAAATACATACTTTGGAGAAAATGTTGTTGATAGATGAGGAGCTATGCAGTTTAATTCTTAATCATGTAGATAAATTTTTTTACCTTCAATTCTTCAATGAAAATATTTTTACGCTTGGAAATGTTAATATAATGTTAGCAACACCTGCAATACATACACCAATCACAGAAAATATGACCAAAAAAAATAGCAAACAACCTAGCCAAAATATCATAAGAGGTATTTACATACATCCCACACAACTATAATGTATTCATATTAAATACATGCATAATGATATGGAAGACATGTCATTAGTCCTTATAAAATTTTTAGTTGAATTTGAAATTTATAGTTTGATTTGAGTTACATTGAAACTTCCCACTTATGCAAATCCCAAAGTTTTGAGGAGAGAAAAACCTAATAGCCCAAGATGGAGAGAGGAGAGACAGTGTTTGACCGAGAAAAAATTTTGAAAAAAAAAAAAGCTTCACNCTTCCCACTTATGCAAATCCCAAAGTTTTGAGGAGAGAAAAACCCAATAGCCCAAGATGGAGAGAGGAGAGACAGTGTTTGACCGAGAAAAAATTTTGAAAAAAAAAAAAGCTTCACAACCACCCTTATCAACGATTTGATTTGATTGAAAATAAAGTGGCAAGTTACGAAAACTCATATGATTGTGTAATTTTACTAAATCATGGCACAATATAAAAATTTATATCATGTGTTACTTAGATGGCCCTTAAAATTTATCATGATATAAATTCTATAAATAATTATATATTTCCATATTCTAAAGTATAATACTTTAAAATATAATTGATATCCAAAATTTTTAATGAGGTTTAGAGTGATACCCATTCTTTAATGAGGGTACAATGATCATTCTACTACTTCTTAGTTTGCATTATTATGTTACATACATTCCTATTCTATAAATTTTCATAGCTATAGCCTTGCCTTACAAAAAGGGTGAATTAAGTAGCTTAATNAGTACAATGATCATTCTACTACTTCTTAGTTTGCATTATTATGTTACAGACATTCCTATTCTATAATTTTTCAAAGCTATAGCCTCGCCTTACAAAAAAGGGTGAATCAAGTAACTTAATTTGGGTCTGATCATGAAAAGCTTCAAAGCAAACTAGATTATATAGAATGAGGTTGTCTTAGAAGCAAGCCAAGATAAGTTCAAACCTTGTATGATCATGGTGGAAAGCCAACAATTTAAAATTTGAACATATCACATAGATGGCCTCACTAGAGCACAAAAAATGAGGCATCTTAATGTCATTAAACTTTGTATTAGCTATTGTTATTCGTAAAATAACAGAGTTGTTGTATTTAAGAAAACACTTATTTTTCTACAATAAGCGATGCATGAGCAAGGATCAAATTATTGTATCATCAACATTATCATATTGTCTCAATGATCTTAACCCAAATTTATATGAGAATTGATTTAAAACTTTCCAAGCATACATAACAGATAATTTGTATATACTTATATATCAAATATTTAAATTTTAATATTTATTTATATTACATCCAAACAATAATTAATATTAACTTTTCTAAGATAAAATTTGCATTTTCATGCATGTTTTAGTATAAGTAAGATAACAGGATTCAAAAATTATAT
Organism: Phalaenopsis hybrid cultivar; assembly: GCA_002079205.1. Lineage (NCBI taxonomy): Eukaryota > Viridiplantae > Streptophyta > Magnoliopsida > Asparagales > Orchidaceae > Phalaenopsis > Phalaenopsis hybrid cultivar. The sequence goes on from JXCR01069982.1 coordinate 29,305, forward strand.
TTTCTCATAATGATTATTTTTCTATTTTGAACATTGTCACAATTTATTTAGCTATTTCTTGTTACTTTTCTTAAATGTATGTGATAGATAGTTTCTTAGAATAAAACAAACTTGTGTATGATAGATGTATGAAAACAATCATTTTTTTCAACTAAAAATTTATAATACACATAAAATTTCAAAAAATAATTTTTTTTAACAAAAGTAAAACAAATACTTTAACATAAAACAACACCCTTGTCCAAAAAAAAAATCCTTAAGGCATATTTGCAAAGAGCTTTTACATAGTTTTATTTTCTAAAAAATCATCACAATTATGTTTGAAAATATAGCGTAGGAGATTAAAAGTAGTACAAACTTTGCTAGGGTTTTAGGACCTTCCCTTTTAACGCTTTTCCCTCTTCTCCTCTCAAATTTTATCCCTAGCCACCACCACAACTATCTTTCATATCACACCCCGGCTTAAAGTGCTTTGCCTTTTTGCCCCATGGATCTCTATGTTTTCTTGCCCCTCTCCTCTTTTCTCTCTTCTAATATTGATCATGCCCTTTTTGAACTAGAAGGGGCTCATTCCTTCCCACATCCTTTGCTCCCTAAATTTTAATTTCTCTTATGTCATTTGTTCATATGACAAGATTATTTTTTTCTCAAAAGAAATTTGAAGAGGCTTTCGAAACAATGGAACTTATTGTTGATAGGCTATGTTTTGGGGATACATTCTTTCTATGGTACCTTTCAATCTATAAACAAGGTCTAGTCGCTTTGAGACACCATTAAACTTGTATCTCTTGTTGTGGTTTTTTTTTCTTTTAGATTCAGATAGATTAATAATTTGGATATAATTTTATCTCAAGGTCAATGTTTTATCAATAGTAAATCTTTTGTTTTAAAAAATAGGATCCATATTTAACACCCATAAAAGATGATTTTGAGGTGACTTTCATCTGGATTTAACTCCCTAATCTCCTCTTTTGTTGTTGGTGTTAAAATGATATATCTAAAGATGCTTCAAAAATTAGTATCTCCTAGTTTTTAACCTGCTTATAGCAAAATGATCTAAACTTACCTTTGCTAGAGTTAATACCCAAATTAATAATGAGTCTGCACTCCATACCTTTTTTAATATATCGATTAATGAAAAAGATATCATGCAACCAATTGTCTAGGAATGAAACCCTCACCTTGCAGAGCATGAAACAGTTTTGCTCTTGAGTGTTGACTTCATTTTGTTTGAAGTCAGTTTCATTCTCTAGAGCCTGAGATCTAGCCACAAGACTTCTCTGTTGGCTCTCATAGAGGATTGTATTGGGACCACACCACCTAGAAGTTTGAATCGCTTCTTCACTCGTTGTAGTCTCATATAGGTAGTTTCAGCTCCTCAACATTTATTTGAGCCTATTAGAACCAACATATTAAAACTCAAATCAAGTTTCTATAAGATTTGAGGAATGCCTTTGGGAAACCCTTGGAATTTTAGGGGATTTATATCCTTAAAACACATACACAATACATATAAACACCACAATTCACACATAATTCACTAACCGACACCAAAATTAAATTTAAACAAAATGAAAGCCTTCATGAAGCGAATTTGAGACCCTTCGACACGGGTTGAGCGACTAGTTGTCAAGAGAGTTCTGCTAGACCTTGGTCGTCGTTGAGGTAAGAACCAATCGTCATTTCATTTGTCAGATAACTCCAATCAGATCGACAAATGTTATTCGTGAATCGCTTAGGAATCCTTTCTACTGTTGCTTGATTTCAAAATAATTTTTTTTTTCCGGTTTCTGCTGTATTAAAGGTGTTAATTGCCGTTGCCGTCAGATTCTACCTCTTCGATTTTATGGGAAGGGAAGGGAGGTTTGGGAATCAATTTAAAGTTACATTTTTTTTTTTTTGTGTTTGTGTTATTTTCAAATCAGAGAGGAAGCTTGGGAGGCTTTCACTGCTGGTCTCTTGTTCTATTCTAAGGTCTTAAAAAAGCAGAAAAAGAACTAACAATCAAATAGGACTATGGCAACTTTCTAGTAAGTCAATAAGAAAGCTACCAGAAAGAAAACGAATGAGCTATTTTGGAAGAGTGTAACACCAGTGATGCATTAAAGCATACCATCTAGGCTCAAGTCACTGTTGTCATTTGACATTATCACCTTGGATCATTTGAACTCAAGTCAAATAAAACACACGCACAACAGACTAAGATACATCATAACTTCTGCCAAAGAGCAAATATCTATCCACTTTATGGCTCCAATTAGATGCTTGAGGATATAGAAAAGTGGAAAGGGAATGGGGAATCAGAAGCCAAGTCCCGTTTTCGTTCCNAATATATCGATTAATGAAAAAGATATCATGCAACCAATTGTCTATGAATGAAAACCCTCACCTTGCAATGCATGAAACAATTTTGCTCTTGAATGTTGACTTCATTTTGTTTGAAGTCTGTTTCATTCTCTAAAGCCCGAGATCTAGCCCCATGACTTCTCTGCTGACTCTCATAGATGATTGTATTGGGACCCACACCACCTAGAAGTTTGAATCACTTCTTGACTCGTTGTAGTCTCATATAGGTAGTNTCTCTTCTCCTCTCAAATTTTATCCCTAGCCACCACCACCGCTATCTTTCATATCACACCCCGGCTTAAGGTGCTTTGCCTTTTTGCCCCATAGATCTCTATGTTTTCTTGCTCCCTCTCCTCTTTTCTCTCTTCTAATATTGATCATGCCCNTATGAATTTTTTCAACTAAAAATTTATAATACACATAAAATTTCAAAAAATAATTTTTTTTTAACAAAAGTAAAACAAATACTTTAACATAAAGCAACACCCGTGTCCAAAAAAAAACCTTAAGGCATATTTGAAAAGAGCTTTTACATAGTTTTATTTTCTAAAAAATCATCACAGTTATGTTTGAAATATAGCGCAGGAGATTAAAAGGTGCACACACTTTGTTAGGGTTTTAGGACCATTCCCTTTTAATGCTTTTCCCTCTTCTCCTCTCAAATTTTATCCCTAGCCACCACCACCGCTATCTTTCATGTCACACCCCGACTTAAGGTGCTTTGCCTTTTTTGCCCCATAGATCTCTATGTTTTCTTGCTCCCTCTCCTCTTTTCTCTCTTCTAATATTGATCATGCCCTTTTTGGACTAGAAGAGGCTCATTCCTTCCCACATCCTTTGCTCCCTAATTTTCAATTTCTCTTATGTCATTTGTTCATATGACAAGATTATTTTTTTCTCAAAAGAAAATTGAAGAGGCTTTCGAAATAATGGAACTTATTGTTGATAGGCTATGCTTTGGGGAAACATTCTTTCTATGGTACCTTTCAATCTATAAACAAGCTCTAGTCGCTTTGAGACACCATAAAACTTGTATCTCCTATTGTGTTTTTTTTTCTTTTAGATTCAGATTCATTAATAATTTGGATATAATTTTATCTCAAGGTCATTGTTTTGTCAATAGTAAATCTTTTATTTTTAAAAATAGGATCCANGTTGTGTTTTTTTTTTCTCTTAGATTCAGATTCATTAATAGTTTGGATATAATTTTATCTCAAGGTCATTGTTTTGTCAATAGTAAATCTTTTATTTTTAAAAATAGGATCCATATTTAACACCCATAAAAGATGATTTTGAGGTGACCTTCATCTGGATTTAACTCCCTAATCTCCTCCTTTGTTGTTGGTGTTAAAATGATATATCTAAAGATGCTTCAAAAATTAGTATCTCCTAGTTGTTAACCCGCTTATAGCAAAATCATCTAGACTTACCTTTGCTATAGTTAATATCCAAATTAATAATGAGTATGCACTCCATAATTTTTTT